>JAQZBX010018342.1:0-34713 GCA_029593785.1 Cabassous unicinctus | reverse complement strand
TTAAAGTGGGATTGCTTTAATAATAAAAATTTACCAAAAGGGGTATGAATTTTACCAACGTAAAACATTAAGACATTGTCAAAAAAAAAAGCCGGCCATACATCAAGAAAGTCCATGACACAGGAAAAAAGTAGAGTTTGACAGTGCAAATTGGTAGCAGTTATTGAGCAAAATAAAACCATTTTATGCAGAATATACCAAAGCATTGAGACAACAAAAAACTAGGAAACTTTCAAATATATTCATCAAGCTGCAAATGGTGGAAAAGTTATGAAATCACATCACTGTACTACAGAGAAATCTGATGTGTTCCTAGAAACAATCTCACTAGAGCAGGCTTGGGAAGTTTAGGCCCAGTTTCCACTCCCAGCTGTTTGGAGTTATTATCAGAGAGTGATGTTTCTTGTCTTGATAGGTAAAGGCATTTTAATTTGGCAGAAAGTCTGACTTAACTGTTTGCAAATTGTCCACATTTACAGCTGGGATCTCTTTCCCCAAAGTGCAGAGAAAAGAAAATTGCAATTGCATTTTTGTCTCTGTACGTCTTACTTTTCATCTTTGTGGACTCCCATTAAAAGTGATCGCCTTTGGAAAGGAGATCAGAAATGGTTTTAGAAAGGGTCTGTTTGTCCTAATGACATTGTTAAGATGGGGAGAGTTTTGTTGTGTTTTATACACATATATAAAAATCGGTTTCTCTTCTGATCTCCTTACTTTGTAGCTAAATTCTTTCAGCCATCTTGGGATGAAAGAAGCACTGTAGAATATTGATTTTTTTTTTCCTTCTTCCTGTAAATTCTTGACAAATGGTGAACAAAAGCTTATCTGGAAGTTTAGACGTCCAATTAAAATTTTGCTCTCAAGTGAAAACTCTCTGGAAAAAGAAAGAAAGAAAGAAGGAACTCCAACATCTGTGAACTCCTCAAACATCTTCATCTCACTGGTGACATGCCCCAGGACCATTCTCAAGAAACTGATCTGAAAATGAACTTGGTGAGTGAGTGTGTGTGTGTGTGTATGTTAAAAATGAGAAGCATCACTCAACGTCTTCTTTTCCTTTGGGGCAAAGGGAAAGTAAGCGATGACATCTGGCCGGAAGGATGATGCGATTTTATGAATTTGGTAGTAATTTCGATCCCGGCCCTGGGTGGGTCTGGATGTGGTAAGAATGAGATAAAAGGACTATGAAGGGAAGGACGTGCTACTTCAGGCAGAGCACGAATGTAAAGTGCAGAAGCAGGAAGCCAGGGGGTGGGGGGAAAGCCTGGTCAGACACATGAGGGAATCATTTCTGACTGACACGTGGTTGGTACTAAGGAAATCAGAAAAAAAGTCTGGAAGATGAACTGGAGCCAGTCATGCATGGGTCCATTTCATTAAAGAGCTCAGTTGTTAGAGTGGGTCTTTGCGGACTCTATTTTGCCTCTGCTCCTCTCTCTATCAGTAGCCCTTGCTACAACTTTGCCTGGGGAGCTTTATCTCCTTCTTTATGCCCCTTATCCAACCACCACTTGAAACTATTCTAGAAAGGTAAAAGGGCATTTGGTAATAAACACTCGGCTGATTATGTGAAATTACTAACAAAATTTTGGAAAGGGATTATGGTGCTGTTCCCCAAGATACAAAGAAAGAAGGAAAAACATTTATATACCTACCCACATGCATATGCATATCACGCACACGTATACGTCCATAGGTCCACGCACATGTGTGTACGCGCATGTGTGTACACACCAACACAGAACACACAGAAATTAAAATAAAAAGTAAACAGTGTTTTCCCTTGAAAAACAATGCTGGTTCTGAAAGAGCTGCTCCTGAAAGAATTTACCCACCTTTTTAACCTCACAAGGTTCACTGTGCCGCCTAAATTCCACACTTTCCCACCAAATAACAATGAAAACAATAAATCTCTATTGATAATGCAACTTCAACATGGTCATCATTTCTCTACAGCAGGGGTTCTTAACGAGGGGTCCGTGAGCTTGAATTGCAATTCAAAAAAACATTATTCTTGTGGGGACGTGTTGGTGCCAGTGTGATGTATTTATTAAATAATACACAGGATAGTGTGGACTTAGTAAGGGATCTGTGATTTTCACCTGACTGGCAAAGGGGTCCGTGGAACAAAAAAGCTTAAGAACCGCAGCTCTACAGAGACATGGAATGGCTTTAACTGATGGATTTAGATGCAAACAGCAACACAATCCCAAATTTCTAACTTCCTACCATGGGTTAGACTTCAGAAGCTGCCATGCTTCCAGCCTTCCACACACGCCTGTCTCGCTGCAATTATCTTGCCTCTCTGGGGCACTCTGCATTTGCTTTGCATCTTTGGGAAGCAGACACACAGTTATATAACTAGGGCAGCGAAAACCCAACAACTGCTCAGAGGGCCTACTTGGAGGCTCCAAGCACCCTGTCCTGATATATCTCAAGGTGGGGTGGGAAACTGAGGGTTATATGTCTGCAGGGGAAAAGTTTCTATAGAAAACCCTGTTTTCTTGACGGCTCTTGCAAAATAAAATAGGGTTGTTCCCACTGGGAGTGTGGGGGGAAGACCAGAAGTGTAAGTATGACTAAGCCTCGATTCCAGTGTCATGTGAACAATATAATGGACTCAGAGTGGTGGCCTTTGGGGAGGTTTGGCTCTTCTGTTTTGCAAAAACATTTGATAGGACTTTTTCGCTTGCTAATATAAAAAATCCAATGCAAACTGGTTCAAGCAAAATGAATTTATTGGCTTACATAGCTGAAAAGTACAGGGTAATAGCCAAGGCCTTGATCAACACTAAGGTATGAAATCAACCCAATTTCAATTAATCTCTCTTGCTTCCTGACCCTCCCCTTTCCGTGGGTCTGCTTTACTCTGTGAGGTATTATTCCCAAGGGGCTCTTCCCATGGGGTGGCAAGATGGCTAGGCTTATTTTCTATACTTCTTGCCCAAAAACTCTAGCAAAAGTCTTAAGGATCATTCCCATTGGCCTCACCTGGTCATATGACTATCCCAAAGAGCCCACCTGCTCTTGGTGGCAAGGCTGGGGTCAGCTGTCGAGAGCTGTGAAGGTCTGAGATTTCATCCTACTCACAAGTAAACAAGTGAGCTTGCCCCAGTTTACTTGCTGCTTAGCCCTCTGGGTAAGAGACAAAGAACTTTCTTACTCATGACACAACAGACAGCACAAGTTCCAGAGGCACATTTGCAGAGGGGCTCAGGAGAGGGCTGCACACATGGGCAGCGTGCGTCACAGCTGAGGACCCTGAGTTTGGGGAACCCCGGTCTCATAAGGGGGCTGCTAGCAAACCTGTGCAACCTTCACCCTGGAGAGAGACACTATCTTTATTACCCTAGTCAGGAGGCAAACTCATCCACTGCCTAGAGGATGACACTATCTCTGTCTTCCAGGGCTATTTGTTGTACAAACATCCTTGAAAAGATAGTGGCGAACAAAAGAAACAAGAGAGACCCATAAAGAAAAGTCTTCCAACATTCAGTGCCCTAAACCAAGGCATGGCATTGGGGAGGCGTGGTTCTCCACAATGAAACATGTTCTGTTACCAGAAAGTACAACGCTGAGCAGCCAAAAAGAAGTACTGCCCGCCCTAATTTAGGGTATCATCCTAGCTCCAGGTGCATGAACTCTCTCTGTCTGGCTCCCCAACTCAGTTTTACCTACTAGGAGTCCCTGATATTGTTTTTGCGCCTGAGTAAGTTATGCCAATGCCAAGTTCAGAATTCTTTCCATTGGACAACATGCTTCCCTAAAATCTACTTCTTTGCAAGGAAAAAAAAAAAAAGAACCTTAAAGTCCCAGAGACAAAAATGTCACTCTGGGACCACCTCTCTGCATGGACCACGAGTGGTGAAGATCAGGTACACCTGTCTCAGATGCCCCAGCTATTTTTAGACTGTCTCCACAGGGTATTATTTACCCCTGCATGATTGCTTGCACCCCTCTGACTTCTCAAGCCCACACAACTGAAAAAGAGAATTGGGATTCACGTGTAGGCAGAGAGGTTTGTTCTGTGCTAGAGCAGTTAAGTAAATAGCAGCCTTGGGTTCAGAATTTGCTCTGTCGCATAACAGAAACGCACCCCTACTTATCCGTGAACTCTGGGGAATGCCTTGGTTCTCCTTTGGCATAGGATCCATGAATGGATTCCAGAAGAGTGGCCAGAAAAGACACAAGCAAGCCATGGAGTCCAGGAAGAGGCAAAACTTTCCCAGAGAAGTCGGTCATGCTAAAGGACAACCCCAAAAAGGAGGGCATTTGAAATTCTACCAAACTATTCCAAAGAATCCTGTTATTTGGAGCCAAAAACATGTTTCTCAAATTTTGACCTTATTCTGGATAAAAAGTGCCACATTCCAAAGATCTACAGATCAGTTCTTTGAGACACAGGCATGGTTTGGTTGCATGGTTTTATTAACTTCAGAATCAGATTGCCCGAGAAAGGAATTTTAAGGGAAACACAGTGTTTTGAATGGACCTGACCAAGCAAACTGCAGGTGTTGGGCCCTGAGGCAAAATTTCAAAAACGGATTCTGGCATATGTTCATTGACAAATAAGCCAGCTGTGGACAATGCTAGATTGCAGGTACTCTTTTTCTTATTCTCCAAAGCTTTTGCTGTAACATCCAATGATGCCAAAACCTTATCCATCTAACGCATGATTTTTCTGTAAACCCACAACTTCTCTAATTTTGTTAGTCTGCCAAAAGGGTGCTGAGGCAAAGTACCAGAAATCTGTTGGCTTTTACAAAGGATATTTACTTGGGGTAAAAGCTTACAGTTACCAGGCCCTAAAGAGTTCAACTCAAGGTTGCTTTCTCACCGAAGACAGTTGTCACATGTTGAAGCAAGATGGCGGGCGATTTCTGCAAGGGTTCATCAGCCTTCCCCTTTGGGCTTCCTCTCTCTCAGCTCAGGCTGGCTTAGGGCTTGTCTCTCAGGGTGTCCACTCTCTCCTGGCATAGGGCTCGTTTCTTTCTGGGCCTTCTATATCAGTCTTGGCTCTCTGCCCAAGGTCAGCTCAAATTAACAGGCAAAGGACTCACCTCTCCCTGGGGCCCCAGGATCAAAAATGACAGAGCTCTCTTCCCGTGTGTCTTCTTAAGTAAGTGTCCATTTATATCAGCCCACTAAGGGGGCGGGGACTCAACCTGAGTTATGACTTACTGACGTAGCCCAATCAGAAGCCCTAAGTTGATTTTATCAAGGAAACTTAATCAGAGGCCCCTCACTGAATTTAACACAATCAAAGGGTATCATACCCAGAGGAATAGATTAGTTTACAAACATAATCTTTCTCTTTTTGGGATTCACAAAAATAATCTCAAACTGTCACACTAATAAAAAATAAATATATTATTTTAAAAAACCTTATCAATCTATTCAGCCATCCTTCCAATTATTCATTGAACAAATGTGTTCTTTTGTTGTTGCTTGTTTTTTTAGGAGGTACTGGGGATTGAATCTGGAACCTCATACAAGGGAAGCAGGCGCTCAAACCACTGAGCTACATCCGTTCCTTAAACAAAAGTTTTTGATTATCTAACATGTGCCAGGCATCGCTATGCACTAGAGATTCAGCAGTGATCAAAATAGATATGGTTCTTTCCTCAGAGAGTTTATAATCAAAGAGGAAATGCCGTCATTCATAAAGTAACAACATGGAGGAATGTCATGAAATATTGTGCTAAAGATAATAATAATTTGTTTTTAAAAAAAGGGTTCTCTGTGAGAGAATAAGCAGGGACACAGCCTTTGTGCAGTCAGGGCTGGCTACCCTGAAGAAATAAAATTAGAGCTGAAGGAAAGGCGACACAGGTATAAATAGGTGGGGGAAAAGGAAGGGTGGAGAAGGTTCCCACACACAGCAGAGCCTGAGAAGGGCTGGTGGTAGGAAAGAGCAGAGCTGTGTCGGGTCGGGAAAGGAGGCAGGTGAGACTGCAGCCAGGCGGGAGAGGCACAGGGGGGCAGTGTGAGAATGGAAAGCCAGGCAGGGCCAGACCTCGAGGCCCTTGAGTCAGAGCTTTGGGTTACGTTAAGGGGCATGATGCCATCTGCTGTATATATTGATCAGGTCACTCTGGCTGCTGTATGGATAACGGGGTGGGGGCCACGAAAGGAGGCAACGACACTATTTAGGGCACAGGTTCTCAAAGTGGGAACATCAGCTTCACTGGGGAACTTGCCAGCATCTTCTTGGGCCCTAGACCCAAGCCTGAATCAGACACTCTGGGGGTAGGGCCCAGCAATCTGTTCTAATAAGGCCGCCAGGGGATTCCAAAGCATAGTGAAGTCTGAAAACCACCAGGAAGAGGCATTACCATGGTAGTCCTGGCAAGAAATAATGGTGGCTTAGAACAAGACAGTGACAATCCAGATGAAAACCATTAATCCACGAGCAATTAGCAAGTATTAATAGGTGGTCCTTTTATACTCGGCAGAAGTGGGTAAATGTAGCGCTGCTTGGAGCCATCTGAAGAACAATAATTGAATAAGTCAGCAGGTCTTGCAGCACAGAGAAAACAACACAACAGTTCCCCAGTAACTTTCAGTTTGCTCGCTTGAGGCTTTCTCCCCACTTAGGACTTCAATGCTTGAGGTTCTGTAAAGAGTAGCGGCATCTAAGAGCTAGCATTTGAAACTTAATTATATTCAATTCCATTCAGTAAGTTTTTCCTGAGGACCTGCTGGGTACAGAGTGAGCCTATAAGCAACAGAAACCTCTAAGAACTTAAAGAAGTCTTTGTAAATAATTCCTACCAGGCAGGCCTACAGAACAATTAGTGGGGAGCTGGAGGAATTCTAGAAGGCAGCAGGTGTTCCAAAGAAGCTGATGTACAAAAGCAGGATGGGCAAAGAGTGAGGTTTAATAGACAGTAGTTACCATCTATCCTGACCTCCTTTAACAGGGAGCTTCACGGAGATAAGGGGACTTGCCTATATCTCCCAACTCTTTTCTCCCTCTCACAGACCCACCAAAAAGTCATTACTCCCTTGCAAAGGACTTGAATAGAAATTTCTCCAAAGAAGATAAACAAATGACCAAAAAGCATATGAAAAGATGTTCAACATCATAAGCCATTAGGAAAATGCAAATCAAAATCACAATGAGATAATTCACATCCATTAGAATGGATACTATTAAAAAAAAAAAAACACAGAAAATAGCAAATGTTGGAGAGGATATGGAGAAATAGGAACACTCATTCATTGTTGGTGGGAATGTAAAATGGTGCAGCTGCTGTGGAAGACAGTTTGGCAGATCCTCAAAAAGTTAATTATGGAATTACCACATGACCTGGCAATCACACTACTAAGTATATACCCAAAAGAATTGAAAACAGAGACTCGAATAGATATCTGCACACCGACGTTCATAGAAGCATTATTCACAATTGCCAAAAGATGGAAGCAACTCAAGTGTCCATCAATGCATGAATATCAAACAAAATGTGTATACACACAACAGAATATTATGCAGTTGCAAAAAGAAATGAAGTTCTGATACCTGACTACGTGGATAAAACTTGAAAACACCATGTTGAGTGAAATAAGCTCAATACAAAAGGGCAAATATTGTACAATCTCACTGATAGGAAATAATCAGAATAAGCAAATTCGTAGAATGAGAATCTAAAACATAGGTTACCAGGGAGAGGATGGGGGTAGGGAATTGGGAGATAAGGCTTAAAATGTACAGAGTTTCTATTTGGGACAAAGGAGAAGTTTTTGTAACAGATGATGTAACAATGCCCAACATTGTTAACATAATCAACAGCAGTGAATTGTATATTTGAATGTGTTTAAAAGGGGGAAATTTAGGTTATGTATGTTACTAGAATAAATTTTTTTAAAAAAATCCAAAGAACTGTACAACACATATAGTGAACCCTAAGTTAAACCATGGACTACAGTTAATAGTCCAATTATAAAAATGTGCTTTTATCAATTGTAACAAATGTACCACAGCAATGCAAGATGATAATGATAGGGTAGTATATGGGAACCCTGTACTTTATGCATGATTGCTCTGTAAACCCACAACTTCTCTAACAAAAAAATTAAATTAAAAAAAGTCATTATGCTGGGAAGCTGTTCATTCATATTAAAAAGTTTAAGTAAACTTCATTTAATAACTGTGAAATAGCATGTTGTAGAGTATTTCAACTGAGCCAAGAGGCAGTCTGTTCAAGTAACTCCATGCCCTGAGCACTCTGGCTAAGGTTTCTTCCAGCCACCTTTCTTCTCTCAGTGTTGACATGTCTGCACTCCATGAAAACAATCATCAGAAGGATTTGAGACACCTACAAGTGCAGGAGAGTGAGGAAGACCTGAGAGAGGCCTCTGCCTTAGCAACATCAATTAGGCATTCCAAATTGCCAGGGTAAAGCAACATTTTACATCAAATAGAATATTTTGCAGGGGGAAAAAAAACACAAAAACAAACCCCAAACATTAACAAGTATATCAGTCAATATTCCTTTTTTTAAATTTCCTGAAAGTAAAGAACAGCTGAATGGAGCAAGGGTTTTTGTTTGTTTGTTTGTTTGTTTGTTGAGGTACCAGGGACCGGGGATTGAACCCGGGACCTCGTATGTGGGAAGCCGGTGCTCAACCACTGAGCTACACTGGCTCCCGTGAGTTGGTTTTTTCATTTGTTTTGCTTGTTTGGTTGGTTGGTTGGTTGGTTTTTTAGGAGGCACCGGGAGCCACACCCAGCACCTCCCACGTGGGAAGCAGGCGCTCATCCCCTTGAGCCACATCTCTCCCTGGGCAAGGGTTTCTATGATTTGGTTCCCCAAAGCAGAATGTTCCAGTCATTCTCTCTCACTTGTTCTTAATAGATCAGCCTCTGCCTTTAGTTACTCCCCCCAGCTTAGCAATCTGAAGAAGCATGAGTTTCTGCAGAACAGTTATGACGCAGTCATGGGGTTTGGGTCGGGGCAGCGGCAGATTTGCCTTTGGGGAAGACCTTCTTCCCGTGCAGGACTGAAGTCAGCCTGTCTGCTAAGTTTAAGACTGAATATTTACTCAGGGTAAAATGCGATTATTTTTAAATTCAGGAAGCTTAGACATGAATAAAATAGCAGAAAGAATGTATTTTATGCCTCCCATTCAGCCCTAAAAGGGTCTGTGACAGAAAACTGCTTTCCCTCCACACTGGGCACTTACAATGCTCAAGAGGTTGTTCCAGGCGTTTCTGGCATTCCAGAAGGGATATGCTGCAGAAGCGGGGGCTTGGGGGCCTTTCTTCAGGGGAATCCCTGTAACAGACACCTGTTTTGCCCACAGAGACAGAGAATGAAATAAACAGTGACACAAGCAAAGAGACCAAGACAAAGCTACGCTGAGACAGAAGAGAAAGTAAGAGAGGTAGACATGTCCTGGAGGAGAGAAGAAACACACATACACACAGAGAATGGCTGCTTCGGTGCCTCCACCTTTAGCTGCCACGATTTCCGGTTCCGAGCCTGGGAATTCTTGAAATCTGCCTGTGCCTTTAAAGCCAGGCCTGTCTCCACCAGCGATGGTGGAGGAGAACAATCCCTCATCCTAAATACTTTGGGGCTCTGGCTTCAATGGCTTTTCCAGTCGATATGACTACACCGATCTCTATTATAAATGAAAAGAATTCAACTCACAAAGATTAAATTCACAAAGGAAGCACATTTGGTCAGATAACCCCCTTCCTAAAATCCACTGAGGCCTCTCCATTGCTTTGGGGATACAGAGCAAATTCCCTAACATGTTTCACTAAGTTATGTGGGATCTGACCTCCACTGACCTTTCTGGCTACTGACCTCACCTCATCCCCTATGATCCAGCCCAAACCATGGGCATCTCTCAGCTCCTCAAACCCACCAGGGCCCCATCTCTTCTCTATGCCTTTCCATACATCCCCATCCAATTTAAGATTCCACATGACCTCTACCGATGGATCACCTGGAAATCCAATCCCTGGTTCTCAGCATCTACGGAAAAGCCTTCTCCAACCCCTCCTCAACTCCAGGTGAGCTGCTCTTACGTATTCCAGAAGGACACACAGTTGCCGCAATCCTAGCACTTGTGGCCATACTATAATTGCCTCTTAATTTGACTCTCTCTGCCCTTCATGAGGACTGGGACCCTTCCTACCTTGTTCACTATTTACTCTATGCTCAACCTCACCATTGAGGACAGTGTTTAAAAATTGCAAAATTGGGGTCCTCTGGGTTAAATCAATCTTTGTTTTCCTTGATCATAACAAGAAGAAATTTTCATTGAGCTAACAACCCAAGGATTTCATACTCCCGTTTTTCCTTATCAAGTTCCATGCCCAGAATCAGGATGCCATGCACACCAACAAGCATGGGGTTTTTCAAGTTGGGAAGGCTCTGGACCAGTGTGGTTTGCTTGGGGGCGAGGGAGGGATACTGAGGGATTTTGCCCTCTATTGTCAGCCCAGCTACTGCACAGATAAGCAGACTAATTATCGGAGGTTGAGTTCCCCAGGCAACAGATTTTGAGATTTGCACATAAGAAATTTACTGGGAAGACTCTTGGGATCAATCCTGTGAGGAAGGGAAAGAAGCAAAATTAGGAAGAGGGAGGAGCCAAATTGACTCAGTGGACCCCCTGGGAGCTCTGAAGCTTGGAGGACCCTTCAGCGTTGTGCCAAATCCGGGCAAGGGGGCCAAGCATTTGTGTCCTAGAGGAAAAGGCACTGGATGCTGTCTGCCTCTTCCCTTCTGGGGGCGGATCATGAGCTTGGGCAAAGCCACTCCCTCAGGCAGAGAACAATCATGGGAGACAGTGGAGTTGGCAGCAGGAAGCGGCCACACGCACTGCAGCTGGTGGAAGGGGAGCCTGGGTGCTGAAGGGGGCATCTGGGCTGCACAGGGCACGATTACAGAAGAGGGTGAAAGAGGTTCTGATCCTTTGATTACTTTCCCTTGGTCAGGACTCACCCGACCATGAGGCTTATCAGTTACAACCTTCCTTCAACTGACTGGCGATACAATGGGACAAATCTCTCCCTAATGGACTTACAGTGGGATATCTGAAGAGCTGGCAAGGATATTTCAGCTAAAAATGCAACTCAATCAGGACACTTTCGGTAGGACTGATGTGCAGCGTGGGGAGTCATAGAAAACTTCAGGGGATCTTGGCTAAGAGCAGTAAATAATAGCTCTCCTTTGTTCACATGTACTGAGGCTTCCCATGAGAAGGGAACCGAATCAGAATGAATCTGGGGAGCGGTTGTGGCTCAAGCAGTTGAGCACCTGCTTCCCACATGGGAGGTCCCAGGTTCGTTCCCCGGTGCTGCCTAGAAACAAACAAACAAACAAAAAACAAACAACAAGAATGAATCCGGATGAGTCCTCAAGTTCCAGGACCTCAAAGGGAATTTTCCTAAGGAACTATGAGAAGGACATATATAGAAACTCGACACTTATTGAACCAAAGCTTATGCAAAATTATAGTGCTCATACTTTTATTCTGAAATGGTGATGGTTTAGTTCTAGAACATATCCAGGTCAGTCTGCTTTAATAAGGATGTCCTAGGGTTTGGGAAGGAAAGCAGAAGGTAAAGGAAATACCAGAAAAGGAAGAAGGTTTTGCATAAAGCCTTGGTGAGATAAAGGAGGTGACAGAAGGCAAAAAGGCAAACTGCAGCTTTAATGTTGCATTCTGGCCGTGTCTGAGCAAAGGAAGAAAGCTGAGAGGCCGCTAAGAGGGCCTGACAGATGTGGGTCCCAGGAAGGCAGAAATCAATAATTCTGAGTCATAAAACCAGAAAGGCATTGAACATTTGGATGGTGAAGCAAACTCGGAAAGAAAAGAAAAAAACGTGTGGCAAGCAGAGTATCGGCTGAAACAAAAAGTCATAAAGGCAGCTTGCTGCAACTGTTGAGAAGGGAGAGCCTGGAATTACCTCGCTACTCGCTAAAAATGTGTAGACCTCACTGTTTCTGTGTTAATTAATGATGCAGCTTTAAGTTACTTTAGTGAACATAAAATTTTAAAGTTTTTCATGGACTTATTTGGGACTTCTACCTTCCATTCTTACTTTTAAAAGAATGTCCTTGGCTGTGAATCCTCCTATTATGAGGGTTTTTAATAACCTAATTTCTGTGGTTAGGTGGATACACTGTAGGCACTATTTCAATAATGGGCATTTACACATTCCACTGTCCACACACTCGGGGCACTTGACAATGAATGGGAACCACTGGGACAAGCCTCAAGACCTTGCAAAATTCCCTTAAACACAGTATGACATAACTTTTTCATCTCTTAAATAACATGGGGCTGAAGATCCATCTTGCAAGGATTTCTGAGAGATTCCGATGAGATTTTATAAGTGAAAGTGGCTTGTAAACTTTAAGGTGCCGTACAAACAATAAGAAATGATTATAACATATGTAGAGAGCATAGAAGTATTATATAGAAACAAAAAACACAGAAAGTATGCAGTAAAAGAAAAATAGTTTAGATGTAAGCTCATTTACATTTAGTCATTTTTTTAGTAATAAAAGCTACTATGTCATGAAAATAATAATAAATACACTTGTTGATGGATACTATAGAAATGCTTTCTTTTGCCCAGTTAACATCACAAAACAGCTGTATCTGTTTATTTTCAAAGAGTCTTTATTTACTGGGTACACTTAATACGGGCTAGCACAGTTCTAAGAGATTTATATGTATTAACTCATTTAAACCCCATCATAATACTATGACGAAGGTAATATTATCAAATCCATGTCACAGATGAGAAGTTTGACATGCAGAGAAGTTAAATAACTTGCCCGAGATCACAGACAGAGGAAGCAGCAGAGCTAAGAGTAACACCCAGACAGTCTGACGGAACGCCAACGCGATCCTTGAAAAGTTATAACCGTGGGAAAGGGGTTGGAAGACAAAGTCAGTCAAAGTCATTTTACATTTTTAACATGTTACTGTGCTTAATGTTTTTATCTCCCCCCTTCCAAGGATATAAAACTGTGCCACTAAAAACACATCCTTAGCCCACAAACAAATGGTCCGATAACCAGACTTTCTTTATTTCTCAGTCAGAGACAGATTTGTCCTCGGTGGTTCTAGATGCTGCTGCTAAGCCCCTTCCCATGCTTAATCGCCAGCAACTAGATTTGCCGAGGGTAAACAGATAGCGAGGGCATGCCAATGGGCCACCACTAGAACCGCTGTGACAACCACCCTTATTTCTTAAATGATTTTGTCCCTTGAATCACCGCCTAGCGTTCCACAGAAGAGAGATGGAATGCACAAGCAAACCGTACAGTTGGTCCAGCAGCCTGTGTAATTAGAAGCTTTGCCCTCCCTGTGGGTCAGAGCATGGTACCAGCCTGCTCGGGGCAGACGGGATAAATAAAAATGCCCTTTAAGCTCACGTGGCCATAAGGAGAGGGCAGTCATTTGGCTTCTACCAGGAGAACTTTATTCAGCCGTCAAACGTTAGGACCTCTCTGTGCTGGCCACTATGTTAGACACTGGGGCACACAGTAAGTAGGACCCTCAGGGGTCTGAAGCCTCAGGGCTTCAGAGCACAGCAGGGCAGGTACAGAAATTACCACCTGTGATGGGAGCTATAAAAGAGATAGGAAGAGAGAGTAATGGGAGCACAAGGAAGGAGGAGGATACACATTCAGGAATATTTTTTAAGTAAAATGGATGGGATTCAGAGTCCAACCAGAAGAGAGGGAGAGGGGGGAATGATATCAAGGTCTGTGGTACTCAGGCCAGCTCAGTCTAGCTTAAAAGAAATACTAGGTCAAAGAGGCTCTTCCCAAGTTCATTTGTTCAAAAGTCCAATGACCTACAGAACTGAGTGGGAGAGAGCATAAACTACAATGTAAACTATAATCCATCATTAGTGGCAATGCTCCAAAATGTGTTCATCAGTTGCAATGAATGTACCACGCTAATGAAAGAAGTTGTTAATGTGGGAAAAGTGGGAGGTCTAGGGAGTGGGGCATGTGGGAATCCCTTATATTTTTTAATGTAACATTTTATGTAATCTAAGCATCTTTTAAAAATAAATAAAAAATATATTTAAAAAAAAATGTCCCATGCCTAGCTTCGAGCTCTTGTTAGCGCCATCTGTTGGCCGCAGTAGAAACTGATGTACACTGACCTGGCGTTAAGTTTTCGCCACTCCACAATAAACAAGAAAATATTAAACTCCTGTCTTGGGGAGACCTACTACATCCTCAAATAGAGAGGCAAGAATCTCTCGAGTACATAGACAGTGCCTAATAAAAGAAAACGGACCAATATGACAAGTCCTCAATATTAATACATGTAACTATGAATCGTATTTTTGGAAAATAGGAACATAGGTTCCGAGGGGAGGGGAAGTGAAGAATAGGTGGAACATGGGGCATTTTTAGGGCATTGGAATTGTTCCGTATGATTTTACAAGGACAGACACAGACCATTATACATTTTGCCAAAACCTATAAAAGTGTACGGTGCAAAGTGTAAACCATTGACCATGGTAAGAAGCAAAGCTTCATTATTTGTTCAATTGTAACAAATGTATTGAACTCATGTAAGAGGTTATTAATAGGGGAAAATGTGAGAGGGCGAGGGGGGTATACGGGAATCCCCTGTATTCTCAATGTGACTTTACTGTGACCTAAAGCTTCTTTGAAAATAAAGTGAAGAGAAAAAAAAAAAAGATACTGGGGAAATAATTCAGAAGAAATTGTAAATATACATAAATATAACAGATCTTATGGTGATGAAAGGCACAATGCAAAAAAAAATTTTTTTTGGCTTTGTTTTTGGATTACAGAAAAGTTATAACTGTGGTGGGGGGATCACTGGTGCAGGGTGTCAGTGGTGGGGGGATGTGTGGGGAAGGATGTACATGGGGTATGCCTCTGTGGAATATGAATGTGTTCATGTGGTCATGGAGAATTATCTCAGTGGATGAACACCCACACAACAAACAAGAAAATATTAAATTCCCATCCTGGGGAGTCCTGCTACATTCTCTAACAGGGTGGCAAGAATCTCTATAGCACACAGGCAGTGCCTAGTGAAAGAGGACAGACCAATACACCAGGCCCCAATATTAATGCTTGTACTTAGGAACTTTATTCTTGTACAATTGAAACTTAGCCTAGTACTATATATTGCCTAAGAGTTACCTCCTGAAAGCCTCTTTGTAGCTCAAATGTGGCATCTCTCTAAGCCAAACTCAGCATATAAGCTCACTTCCTTTCCCCCAGGTGGGACATGACTCCCAGGGATGGGCCTCCCTGGCACTGAGGCATTACCAGGTGCCAACTAGTGATGTATTTGGAAAAAATATCTTGGCTGAAAGGGGGAAATATTGAATACAAATGAGATTTATGACTAAGAGATTTCAAAATGAGTTAGGAGGTCATTCCATAGGTTACACGTATGCACGGTGCAGGAGGATCTCACTGACTGCTGCAGTAAACAGTACCTCAAGCAGGGGGGCTCCTGGGGGCTCTAGAGACATCTGGACACTATAGGCAGGGCAGACAACCCCAGGAAATCAGCACCCCATCAGTGGGCCTTACCTCGGAATATATGATAGTCTATCCTCCCCAATGTAACAGTGTTAGACTCATTTATAATTTTCCTACACATGGTTCTTCTGCCCCTTTTATTTGAACCTATAATTAGCACTATACCCTTTAAACATATGTCCCAGAAGCTTAAATCTTCCGTCTGTCCATATGCCAATTGGGCCATGAATCTCAGCAGAGGTGCAGCCAACACCTCTCCGGTTCATCGGACTCACCCAGGACAACTAATAAAATGATGATGATGGACAATGCCCATTCAAAAAACCAGAGTATCTACAACTGCAAGCAAGACAGTTCCTTCCATCTGCCCCATGGGATCTAAGCCCACTCTCAGTTGGAAGCAGAGTGGGCAGCACCATCACAAAATCCTCAAGATTGAGGAATGCACAAACATAAGGGGGGAATGCAACTATGGACCAAAGTAGACATTATTATTCTAGTAATGGAAGAACTTGTAACATTGATTTCAAGATAGTGGCCACCAGAGGTTCTGAGGGGAGGGAGAGGGAAGAATCGGGGCAACATGGGTCATTTTTGGAACACTGGAATTGTCCTGCATGACAATGTAGTGATGGATACAAGCCATTATACGTTTTGTCAAAATTTATAAAATTGTGCAGTGCAAAGTGTAAACCATAATGTAAACAATAGACCATGGTTAGTAGCAACGCTTCAATATTTGTTCATCAATTGTAAGAAATGTACCACGCTAATGAAAGATGTTATTATTAGGGGGAAAAGTGGGAGTGGGATGGGGTAGAAATACCCTATATTTTTATGTAACATTTATATAATCTAAAACTTCTCTAGAAATATAGAAAAAAAAGAAGACACTGTGGGAACATACAGAAAAAAAATTGTAAACACCCATATAAAGATGAATCTCATGATGATGAAAGCACAATGCAAGAAATTAAAAATACACTGGAAGCACAGAACAGCAGATTTGAACAAGCAGAGGAAAGAATTAATAACATTGAAGACAGAACATCTGAAAACACACAGATAGTAGAACAGATAGATTTTAAAAAATAGAAAAAATTCAGCAGGGACTCCCGGAATTGAATGACAACATGAAACTCACAAACATAGGCTTTAGAGGCATCCCAGAGGGGGAAAGAAGGTAAGGGGAGGCGGGCGGGAAAGGTCTGTGTGTCTCAAACAACTTTGGAAGTCTCGAAGTAGAGGACCCTGTGTACATGACGACATCCTTAAATGAAAGGAGGAAAGGGTAGTGATTAAAAGCACGTGGATTCTGAAGTGAGAATGCCCTGGGGGCGAATCAATAGTCTAATGACATTGGTCAAGTCATTTATCTTGACTAAGACTCAGATTATATTTAAATGCAAAATGAAAATAACAAAATAGTAATTATGTCATAGAACTGTTCTGAGGAATAGAATATACGCCGCATGAGTAAGAACTCCCAGCAGTTACACTCTTAGGAAAATATCCAACAGAAATGTGTTCCATGGGTACTGAAGGACACCTACAAGAATTCCATTGCATTCCTATTTGTAATAATAACTGAAAAGAATCCAAATTCCCAGAAACAGAAGAAAATGGATCAATAGATTGCGGTGTATTCCTACAATGGAGCACTATATAATAATAAGAATAAGCAATCAGCAAAAAGCAATCACACACAAAAATGGACTAATCTCAGAAACATAATGTGATGGAAAGAAGTTCAACATCAAACAGTACATATTGTTTGACTCCACTTAAATAATACAGAAACAGGCAAAAATGATCAATGTTGTTAGAAGGCAAGATAAGGATTATCACTGGGTAGAGGATTAAAACCTGTAAGAAAGTGCTAGGAAAGCTTCTAGAATGCTGGCAATGTTCTATTTCTTCATTGGGGTGCTGGTTACATGAATGTATTTACTTAGTAAAAATTTATAAAGCTGTATATTATAATTTGAGCATTGTTCTGTATGTGTACTTTTTGTCACTAAAATTAAATATAAAAAGTGATATGCTGCCTGTAAAGCTTTCATACCACCTGCTATCAATCAAGACTTTCTATGACGGTACAATAATCAACCCCATGTGACAGTAACAAAAAGAATAGACAACCTAGAAAAAGGGACTAGAATAGAGTATCCAGAAAAGACCCATTCAAACTTGTCAAATGATCTTTGGCAAGGGAGAAAAGGCAATTCAATGGAGAAAAGACAGTCTCTTCAAAAAATAGTGCTGGAACATTTGGATGTCCATAAGAACCAAGACAAAAAACTTACACTATTCAGAAAAACTAACTCAAATAGATTATAGACATAAATGTAAAAAGTAAAACTATAAAACTGCTAAAAAAGAAAGAAAAAAACAAAAACAAACAAACAAAAAATCCCAATCCAGGAGAGAAAAAATTTGAAATTGGATTTCTTAAACTAAAAACTGCTCCATAAAAGATACTGTTAAAGAGAATGAAAAGACAACTGGGAGAATATATTTCTTTTTTTTCCATCTTTATAAATTGACTTATATTTACATTTTATATAAATGGAATCATACAATATGTTACACAATAAATTTTGTTCACAGTAGTGCAATCCTACAGTATTTGTCATTTTGTGTCTGCCTTGTTCACTCAAGATAATGTCCTCCAGGTTCATCCAGTTGTCATATGCTTTACGACTTCATTTCTTTTTACAGCTGCATAATATTCCGCTGTGTGAATACACCAGTTTGTTTATCCATTCATCAGTTGATGGACACCTGGGTTGTTTCCAAATTTTTCAATAGTGAATAATGCCGCTATGGACATAGGTGTGCAGAAGTCTGTTCATGTCACTGCTCTCAGTTCTTCTGGGTATATACCCAGTAGTGGTATTACAGGGTCATGTGGCAAATCTATACTCAACTTTGTTAGGAACTACCAAACAGTTCTCCACAGTGGCTGTATCATTCTACATTCCTACCAACAGTGAAGAAGTGTTCCTATCTCTCCACATCCTCTCCAACACTTGTAGTTCTCTATCTTTTTAATAGTGACCATTCTGATAGGTGTGAAATGATATCTCATTGTAGTTTTGATATGCATTTCCCTAACCACTAGTGATGGTCAACATTTTTTCATGTGTTTTTTTTTGCCATTTGTATTTTTTTCTTTGGGCAAATGTCTATTCAATTCTTTTCCCCATTTTTAAATTGGGACATTTGTTTTTTTTATTGTTGAGTTGCATCTCTTTATATATCATGGATATTAAACCCTTATTGGACATGTGTTTTCCAAATATTTTCTCCCATTAAGACATCTGCCTTTTCACCCTTTTGAAAAAGTCCTGTGAGGTGCAAAACTATTTAATTCTGAGGAGGTCCCATTAATCTATTTTTTCTTTTGTTGCTCATGTATTGGGTGTAAGGTCCAAGAACCCACCACCTACTACAAGGTCTTAAGATGCGTCCCTACATTTTCTTCTAATAGTTTTTATGGTTCTGACGTTTATATTTAGGTCTTCGATCCCTTTTGAGTTAATTCTTGTATAGGGAGTGAGACAGGGATCCTCTTTCATTCTTTTGGTTATGGATATCCAGGTCTCCCAGCACCATTTGTTGAAGAGACTGTTTTGTCCTGTTAACATGGAGTTGGTAGGTGTGTCAAAAACCAGCTGGCTACAGAGGTGAGGGTTTATTTCTGGACTCAATACTATTCCACTGATCAATGTGTCTATCTTTATGTCAATACCATGCTGTTTTGACCACTGTAGCATTGTAATATGTTTCAAGGTCAGGCAATTAAATTCCTCCCATGTTCTTTTTTAGAATGATTTTGGCTATTCGGGTACAACTTCCCTTCCAAATTAACTGGTAATTGCCTTTTCTATTTCTGTAAAGTAGGCTGTTGGAATTTTGATTAGTATTGCATTGAATCTATAAATCATTTTGGGTAAAATTGACATCTTCACGATATTTAGTCTTCCAATCCATGAACACGGAATGCCTTTCCATTTGTTTAGGTTTTCATTAATTTCTTTTAGCATTGTTTTGTAGTTTTTTGCATATAGGCCCTGTACTTCTTTGGTTAAATCAATTCCTAGGTATTTAAGTCTTTTTGTTGCTATTGTAAATGGAATTATTTACCTGATTTCCTCCTCAGATTGTTCAATACTAGTGTACAGAAACATTACTGATTTTTGCATGTTGATCTCGTATCCTGTCACTTTGCTGAATTCATTTATTAGCTCAAGTAGCTTTGTTGTAGACGTTTCAGAATTTTCTAAATATAGGATCATATCCTCCGCAAATAATGAGAGTTTTACTTCCTCTTTCCATATTGGGATGCCTTTAATTTTTTTTTCTTGTCTAAATGGTCTAGCTAGAATTTCTAGTATAATGTTGAATAACAATGATGACAATGGGCATCCTTGTCCCATTCCACATCTTAGAAGGAAAGCTTTCAACCTTTCCACATTGAGTATTATGTTAGCTGTGGGTTTTTCAAATATGCATTTTATCATATTGAGGAATTTTCCTACCATTACTATCTTTCGAAGCATTTTGTCTAATGCCTTTTCTGCAACAATTGACATGATCGTGTGGTTTATTTCCTTCAATTTGTTAATGTGGTGTATTACATTGATTCTTATGTTGAACCAGCCTTGCATACCAGGAAAATATCTCACTTGGTTGTGATGTATAAATCTTTTGATATGCTGTTGGATTCGATTTGCAAGTATGTTGTTGAGAATTTTTACATCTATGATCATTAGAGAGATTGGCCTGTAATTTTCTTTTATTGTAGTGTCTTTATATGGCTTTGGTATTAGGGCAATGTTGACTTCATAAAATGTATTTGGAAATGTTCCCTCCTCTTCAATTTTGGAAGAGTTTAAACAGGACTGGTGTTAATTCTTCTTGAAATGCTTGGTAGAATTCACCTGTGAAGCCATCTGGTTCTGGACTTTTCTTTGTTGGGAGATTTTTGATGACAGATCCCATCTCTTTAAATGTGATTGATTTGTTAAGTGCTTGTATTTCTTGTAGCATCAGTGTAGGTTGTTTGTGTATTTCTAGGAATTTGTCCATTTCATCTAGGTCATCTAGTTTGTTTGCATATAGATTCTCATAGTATCCTCTTGTGATCAGTTTAATTTCTGTGGGGTCAGCTGTAAGTTTCCCCTTTTCATTTCTGATTGTATTTATTTGCATCTTCTCTCTTTTTTTCTTTGTTAGTCTAGCTATGTGTTTGTCAATTTTATTGATCTTCTCGAAGAACCAGCTTTCGGTTTTGTTGATTTTCTCTATTGTTTTTTTGTTCTCAATTTCATTTATTTCTGCTCTAATCTTTATTATTTCTTTCTTTCTGCTTGCTTTGGGATTGGTTTGCTGTTCTTTTTATAGTTTCTCCAGTTGTTCACTTAGATTTTTTATTTTAGTTTTCTTCTTTTTTAATATAGGGCTATAAACTTTCCTCTCAACGCTGCCTTCACTGTATCCTACAAGTTTTGATAACTTGTGTTCTTGTTTTCATTTGTCTCAATACATTTCCTGATTTCACTTGCAATTTCTCCTTTGACCCACGATTATTTAGAAGTATGTTGTTTAGCCTCCACACATTTGCAAAACTACCTCTTTCTTGTCTATTATTGATTTCCAGTTTCATTCTATTATGATCTGAGAAAGTATTTTGTATAATTTTTGTCTTTTTATATTTATTGAGACCTGCATTGTGACCTAATATGTGGTCTATCCTGGAGAAAGATCCATGGGCACTTGAGAAGAATGTATAACCCACTGAGTTTCAGTGCAACGTTCTGTATATGTCTGTTAGGTCTAACCCGTTTATCCTATTGTTCAAGTTCTCTGTTTCCTTGTTGATCTTCTGTATAGTTGTTCTATCTAATGATATGGGTGGATTTGTGAAGTCTCCAATGATTATTGTAGAGATGTCTATTTCTCCCTTCAATCTTGCCAGAGTTTGCCTTATGTATTTTGGGGCACCCTGGTTAGGTGCATAGATACTTATGACGGTTATATCTTCCTGGTAGATTGTTGCTTTTATTAATATGTAATGGCCTTCTTTATCTCTTATAACTTTTTTGCATTAAAGTCCAATATTAGTGTAGCTACCCCTGCTCTTTTTTGGTTACTATTTGCATGGAGTATCTTTTTCCAACCTTTCACTTTCAGCTGGTTGTATCCCTGGATGTAGGTGAGTCTCTTGTAAGCAGCATATGGATGGTTCATGGTTTTTTTAATCCATTCTGTCTGTCTATATATTTTGATTGGGGAGTTTAATCCATTCACATTCAATGTTATTACTGTAAATGCATCATTTACTTCCACCATTTTACTCTTTGGTTTTGATATATCTTATTTTCATTTGTTTTTTTACTCTTTTGGTTATCCTTTCTGCTATTCTTTCTTCTATACTCTCCTCCAAGACTCTCTCCCCTCTTTTTCTTTCAGGCTGTATGGCTTCCTTTAATATTTCCTGCAAAAGTGGATTCTTTTTTCAAATTCACTTAGTTTCTGTTTGTGAATATTTGAAACTCACTTTCATATTTGAAGGACAATTTTGCTGGATAAAGAATTCTCAGCTGGCATTTTTTCTCTTTCAGTATCCTAATTGTATCATACCACTGCCTACTCACCTCCATGGTTTCTGAAGAGAAATCTGCACTAAGTGTTACTGGGTGTGCCTTGTATGTGATGGTTTGCTTCTCTCTTGCTGCTCTCAGAATTTTCTCTTTATCTTTGATGTTTGACATTCTGAGTAGTATGTGTCTTAGAGAAGGCCTATTTGCATTTATTCTGAATGCAGTACAGTATGCTTTTTGGACATGTAAGTTCATTTCTTTCATGAGAGTTGGGAAATTTTCAACTATTATTTCATCAAATACTCTTTCTGCCCCTTTTCCCTTCTCTTCTCCTTCTGGAACTCCCATGACACATATGTTGTTGCATTTCATGTTATCATTCAACTCCCTGGGCCCCTACTCATTTTTTTTCAGTTTTTTCTCCCTCTCTTCTTTTCTTTCTTCAATTTCAGCTGTTCTGTCTTTGGTATCACTGATTTTTTCTTCTTTCATTTTGAGTCTGCTGTTGTATGCCTCTAATATGTTTTTTATCTCACCTATTGTGTCTTTCATTCCCATGAGCTCTCTTACTTTTCTACTCAGTTTGAAATTGTGCTTGCTCAATGTCTTCTTGATGACATTTCTCTCTTTAGCCATATTCTCTTTCAACTCATTAATTTGATCCTGGAAATTTGTGTGCATCTCGTTAATTAGTTGTCCCAAATCCTGTGTCTCTTCTGGAGCTTTGATATATTCCTTTTCTTGGGCCATGTCTTCCATTTTCTTAGTATGGCTTGTAATTTTTTTCTAATATCTATGCATCTTATTAAAATGGTCAGTTTACTCAGATGCACAATTTCTCTCTCTTTCATAGGGATTTAGTGGCGGGAGGCTGTGTGTTACTGCTATTCTTTGATTCTTGGTTCAACCTGGGTCTTTAGGATTGTCCCGGTTGGTTGCTCAAAACTGGGCTCTGGACCCAGTAATGGTTTACAGACCCACTTCTTAGAGCCTTGGGGAGGGAGATTATAAAGGCCTGAGAAAGCCTTTCTTACTTATTGACTTTTAATTTCCTCATGTAAACTTCCTTGGTCTGCTAACACATATCTGATAAAGATCTTATATACAAAATGCTCAAAGAACTCTTACATTTCCACAAGAAGAAAACAAACTAATTTTAAATATGGCCAAAAAATCTGCACAGCCATCTCCAAAAAGAAGACATATGGATTTAAAAAAAAAAAAAAGCATATGAAAAGATGTTCAACATCATATGTCATTAAATAATTGCAAATTAAAACAGCCATGAGATTCCATTACCACTTATAGGAATGGCTAAAATCCAGAAAACTGACAATATCATATTCTGATGATGATGTAGGACATCAGAAATTCTCATTTATTGCTATTGTGAATTCAAAATCGTACAGCCACTTTGGAGGACAGTTTGTCAGTTTCTTACAAAGTTATGCATAGTCTGCCATATGATCCAGCAAATGTGCTTTTAGGTATTCACCCAAATAATTTTAAAAGTACGCCCATACAAAAATCTGGACTTGAATATTTATAGCAGCCTTATTCATAATTACCAAACTGGAAGCAACCAAGAACATACTTCAGTAGGTGAACGGATGTTCATTGATAAAAAGAAATGAGTTATCAGGCTACAAAATGACATGGATGAATATTGTGTTGGTTTGGAGCTGTACAAACCCCCAGAAAAACATGTTTTTAAAGTTACTCCATTCCCATAGGTGTGAACCCATTGTAAGTAGGACTTTTTGATAAGTTTCCTTCAGTTAAGAGGTGACCCACCTTTATCAGGATGGTCTTAATCCTTATGCCTGGAGTGAAATTCAGGCAGACAGAGAGAAAGCCTCAGAGGGATCAGCCGGAAGCTGAACTTTAATGGAACCTGGAAAAGAAGGATGAGACCAGGAAACTCTACTATGTGCCTTGCCATGTGACAAGCTCAGGACCAAGGACTGCCAGCCGTCAGCCCCAGAATGCCAGTCTTCAAGGAGAAAGCATCGCCTCAAAGATGTCTTGATTTGGATTTTCTCTTAGTCTCAAAAAACATGAGCTAATAAATTCCCATTGTTTAAGCTACCCTATTGCATGGTGTTTACTTGAGCAGCCAAAGAAACTAAAACAAATATTAAATACAAATTTCTAACTAAAAGAAGCCAGTCTGAAAGACCACATAACTGTAGGTTTCAAATTATATGACTTTCTGAAAGATGCAAAACTATAGCAACAGTAGAAAGATCAGTGTTTGCCAGGAGTTTGGGGGGAAGAGAGATGCATGTTGAATAGGAGAAGCACAAAGCTGGTGAAACTGTTTTGTATAACACTGAATGGTGGATATGTGTCACTATGCACTTGTCAAAACCCATACAGCTTTACAGGACAAAGTGTGACCCTAATATACGCAGTTAAAAAATCATTTAGGAGGTTGGGTGATCTCAGCAGAAAGCAGAATGTAACAAAACCATCTAACTATATTGACAAATGTATGAAATAACCTCACTGAAGGGGGTAGGGTAAAATAATACTAATCTAAGTAATTTTAGAAATGAATGGAGATTGTAAGACTAAAGGCAAAAGAAACTACGTAGAAGCACTGTATTCACCTTAATAAAGTTGTTTCCCACAGGGGTATGGATTAACAATTCTAACATAACTATAACCATATACTGGAATTGAACAATTAAGTAAAGGAATGATGGGTGGTGGGAGCCAGGGTTCTCACTGTTGGAGTGGGTGGTTACAGTTAAGCAGAGAGTTAAGTTATAGTTAAGGAGAGGAGGCTAGAATGATCCATGTGGTAACATATTAGAGTTGGAGACATCAGTATGAAATCATATTTAGCTTAATATAGATACAGAGGGTTACACACAGAAATATTTATAGATATATGTATATATACAAGTTGGGATACACACATATATTTCTTTGCTGTCACGCTGAGAGAACACAGAAGCAATCACATCTCAGTATCACCAAGTACACCTAGATATTGATTTTTAATATCATTCTCCAATAAAAGGAATCAGAGATCCTTGGAGAAATGGCTGATTTTATGGATGGGCCAGGAAATGCACACGATAACCTTAGAGCATCAGGTAGTGATGCATGGCATGGAGAGGGGAGGGGAGGGGAGGGGACGGAAATGAACCAAAACTACTTTTCTAGATAATACTACTATTATGGGAGTACGTCAAAGAGACAAAGAAGTCAATTTAAAGAACTCGCAAAGGTGGAACAAATTGAGAAAAAAATGAAAAAAAAAATAGTATTGGATTATAAATCAAAGAATAAAATAAATATCCATGATTCCATACAGGTATAAATAAATGTTGAATTATAAATAAATGGGGGAGACTAGATAAATCTTCTGTGCAAAAAAGTTTCAAATAATTAATGTAGATACTCTTCCTTCAAGGAGGTAGAATGTAACTCCGCACTACTCCTTAAGGGTGCTCTGAGCATGGTGACTTCCTTCCCAAGAGTACAGCATAGAAGGAGAGGAGGAAAGAATTTGACAGTGGAGAAAGCTGACAAGCAGTGTCTCCACTGATGATCAAGGTTAACATCAACAGTGATAGTCATGCTGATAATACGCACCCTTTATAAGATGTGATGAAAATGGTATTTTAACTCTGTGGTCTTCCTCCCAAAAACCCATAAACCCAGTCTAACCATGAGGCAAAAATCATTCAAATCCCAGTTGAGGGGCATTCTATAAAGTACCTGACCAGTATTCCTAAAAGTTATAAAGGTCATCAAAAACAAAGCAAGCCTAAGAAATGGTCACAGCCAAGGGGAGCCTATTGAGACATGACAACTAAATGAAACGGGGTATCCTAGATGGAATCTTGGGACAGAAAATAGAAATTAGGTAAAATAAGGAAACATAGATAAAGGGTTGACTTCAATTACTTAAAAAACAAAAGTAGTATGCTGCCTGCAAAGCTCTCAGCACAGCTCAAAACAAGTGTTGGGTACCTAGTAGATATTAGAACCGTCATAAGAATGAAGAGGAAGATGGTGAAGAATCAAGGAGAGATGAAGTTTGGAAAGGAGAGAGGGGAAGGGTTAATAGTTTACTGCTACATTTTGGTAGAGATATTAATCACTCAACAGGCAGTCATTGAAGCCATGGAGAAGTATCAGATTACTAAAGTGAGGATTGAGGTAAAGAAGCCTGGAAACAATATTACTTACAAAACAGGCAGAAAAGGAAGACTTTAGGAAGGAGGTGTGATAGAGAGCAAAATAGGATCATTTTTCAAAACCAAAGGGACCATAGGGATGGAGGGAAAAATAGAATCTTTTTTTTTTTCCCTTAAGATTTATTTTATTTATTTCTCCACACACACACACCTCATTGTTTGCACTTGCTGTTCCTCTTCTTTTTAGGAGGCACCGGGAACTGAACCCGGGACCTCCCATGTGGTAGGCAGGCACCCAACTGCTTGAGCCACATCTGCTTCCCAATAGGATAATTTTTCAAAAACAAAATAGGATCATTTTTCAAAAACAAAGGGAAAAAAAGAGTTCCCTACGAAGGGTATCGCCAAGAGTTTTAATGCTACGTAAGGTTGGGACAAGTGAAGACTATATATAGTCCCAGAGATTCGTTGATGACCTCAGCTAGGGCAGTTTTAGAAGAGTTGAATTTAGAATGGAACTTGAGGGAGTAAAGACAGTGAGATGTGAACCACTGGAGAAAAGATGGGAAGGGGGAGAAGTGAACATTATATTAAGATGAAGGACGTGATGGCAATGTTTTTATTACAATATTTAAGGCCTGTATATGTTGTGAATAGTTTGAAGGAACCTTGGAAAGAAAGCAATAGAAGATACAGAAAAGATGGTGCCACTGACAGAATAAGGTCCTTGAGGAGGCATGAGAGGAAAGCATTCCATTCCCAGCTGAAGCCATCAGCCTTGGAGAGGGAGGTGGACACCTCTTCTTCTACGAGAGGCAAGAAAGAAGCAAGGACAGGTATGGACAGCCTGATGGTAAGGATGACGATAATGACACTGACAACTGGATGATGATGATGATGATGATAGCAACAGCTAACATTTATTGAGCCCTTCCAATGTACGGCTCTATGATTGTCTCGCTCTTAGCCTAACCCCTGGAGGTATGTATTATTGTTACTTTCATTCTACAGATGAAGACATTTCCATTCAACTAGATTAAATAACTTGCCCAAATTGGTCAGTGAGTGGCACAACCTCACTGCTCCTCCTAACATTCTTCAGAAAATATGTCAGACCTCATCCCCCTCTCGGTGGCAGCACGTTTAGGTACTCTTCCAGTGTAAAATAAAGGGCACTCTGTTCTACGTCTAATATGCTGTGATTATGTAAATCACTTATCTTCTGTGAGCCTCAGTCTCCTCACCTGTGGCATGAGAGTCTAGCTCAAGAAGATTTTTTTTCAGATGGTTTCTAACCCCAGCATCCTTCAATCACTTTTAAAGATAACTTCTACACAGAAGGGCTTGGGAGGAATATAGTATCTAGCTGTAAAATCTTTCACAGTTTTTAAAATGAAAAATGTGGCTCATTCAATCTAGGGTCAGCAAACATTTTCTGTAAAGGACGAGACAGTAATTATTTCAGGCTTACCAGGCCATATGGTCTCTGCCATTACTACTCACCTTTGCCACTGTAGTGGTGAGAGCAGCTATAGACAATACATAAGCAAATGAATGTGGCTGTGTTTCAATAAAACTTTATTTACAAACACAGACCACAGGATGGATTTGGCCCATGGGCTGTGGTATGCCAACTCCTGAAGTTTGCAGCTATGGATGTTAAGACAATCTCTGTCCTGTAACTCGAAGTATGGCCTCGGATAGCTCAGCTAAACCTGCTTCAAATGAGCATTTCCATCCGTAAGTTAGAGACAACAGAAAACACAGGCATTTACCTTACTGTGACAGAGCTAATAAAAGTTACAGTAAATCTCATACAGTAAACTCCTCTGACAGGAGGCAAAGCTAATAAATGTTACGACAAAACATTGAAAACAGATTTAGGGATATCATATACAATGGCAAGATCAGCTGTCCTTTTTTCCAGTGACTATTAAATAAGAAAAAAAATGGGATTAAATTGCACCAAGATTTAATTAAATTTAAAAAAAGAAAGAAAAGAAAAGGCTGGATGCAATGGCTATGAAATGACAGACTGCACTACTGAGGATGGTGGAGGATTTGGCTTCTCTGGGTCTCCTGAAGAATTGAACAGATAATGATATGTTAAGAATCTTCAGAAATACGTCTTAACAGGAACTGATGGGAAGGAAGTGAACTTGAAGACCTCCCTCCTTGGTCTATGATACTTAGGAGAACCTTAATTCCAGTACGTCATTATGGATACTTATTGGCTGCACCCAAGCATCCATTCACCCCTTTCTGATATTCCCTATTATATCTGACATTCCATATGGTTCTGGGAATGCAGACTCTATCCTCAACTTCAGTGGGGACCTAGTCTTAGCCAGCCAAGTGGACCAACTGCTCAGCATGAATTTCAGGCCCTTTCTAGGAATGAAGAAAGAAGGACATATTTTTCTGGTCTGCACAGCATCATGTGTGGACAGGCGGCCTGGAACTGTTGCAACCATCTATTACCATGAGGGGAGGTAGATTCTGAATGATGCCAAAACACCCTGGGGAGGGCAGGGCCAGGAGAATCACTGAGCAGTAAAGTCAGAGTCTGAATGACACCATGGATTTCTGGATCAAACAGTGCCTGAAGCTGACCTAGCTTTGACCTTCTAAAGTTATATGACCTAATATACCCCCTTTGTTGCTTAAGCCAGTTTGAATTGGTTCTACTATTCTTTTCAAAAGATTACACCCTAAAAAGTCATATATATTTGTAACCATAGCATGCCTTGGGCAAGGAGATGCTAAGAATATTTAGAATAGTTTTAACAATGTTATCTACTTGTAAAATATTTTCCCAAACTTTATTCTAAGGTGCTTTGAAAGCACTATAGCCAAATGATCATCATTATCATAGTCTTGGTTCCAACCTGTCAGCAATTAATTTCTTCCAGGGTTTCTGAAAGCAAAAGACAGAGTAGCTCAGAGTCCCTCTATCCTTTAATTTGGCCAGATATAAATGATAATAATTCAAAGCCCTCTCCTCCTGAGACAATTCCCTCTTGCAAATCAGTTGTCTTCAAGTCTCCCAACTCCCACTTCCGATGGCCTCTGAGAGAAAGCAGCAGAAATAAAGCCATGAACATGCCCTTTCCAGTCCCCAGAGAACTCCCTCCGAGGGCATGGAACAAGACATTAGGAGCCTTTATGTCTGAGGGCACCAGAAGGAGACTTCTGATTTATTCAGGAATGAGAGAAGGAGACTAGAGAATGCTGGGTTATGTTTCATTCATTCTCACCATTCTATTTTTAGTTTCCTCCAGGAACTAAAGAACCACGGAAAATTTTAGTGTTCAGCATACTGGACACTTTACGTGAACATAAAAAGAGCAGGACAACCTCCTGGCCTTCCTAACATTTCTCCCTTGCTAGCCAGCAGCAAAACAAAGATAATGTATTAACCAGCCTCTCCGATCCATTTATCTTCTCAAGGTATGCTGGATTCTTAGCCTAGAAGGATGCGCGATGGTGAACATCCATCTTTTAAATGTCATTGAAACAAGGCTACCACCTCAAACACAAAGTCATCTCTTCTTTTTTTTTCTCCTCACTATTCCTAAGTAAAACTCTTCCAAATGGCATGCCCTCCTGGAAACTCAAATATAGACAGAACAGTCCAACTACAAAAATATGCATTTCTCTGCGTGCCTAGAATGTAAAGAGAATCAAACAGGCCAAATGGAAAGCAAACAGAAAAACCAGTGAAAAGCAGACACAGGCACCTTAAAGACATTGCATGGAATCTTGCTTCTTCTGAAAGTTATGGGCTTTTTTGGGATTCTATGCCTGTGAGACATCTCAGAGCTTGAGAAGGGGAGGGTCAACAGTCCTGAAGCACAAAAAAGTGCCTTGGGAAAAATCCTACTGGGTGTTGCAGGCTCTGGCTGCAGCTTTTGCTTCTGTCTACGCTGACCTAGTCATTCCCCAGCCCCATCTCCATTATACTAGCTTCTCCCCCAGCTCTTCCAACAGTCAACTCATTTAAAAACCACCCCAAACTCTGCTGCCCATGGGGCTTGAAATTCCATTAGCATTATCCATGTATTGCTTTTTTCTCCAATGGGAGCAGAGGAGAGTAATGCTACAACCATCATTCTGAGCAAGGAAGGCCAAAGGCCATGGTGCCTCTTCTTATAAGGCATCTGCATGCTTGGTTAGAGAAAGCACATATACAAATAGCCTACTTGAAGTTCCTTTGTATGGAAGCCCTGTCTGCTTTATCCTTGTTTCTTCCTGAAGAGAGTAGAGAAGAACTTTCTACTTCACATCCCAAAGAAAATCATAATAGCACTCTGTGGGTCAAAGTCACAATTAGATTAGGTTGAGGTTAAAATTATTACCAAGAACCCATCCCTCTAGATGTCCCTTCTCCCTTGCTGAAGAGAAGACTGGTCTAGCTGCGAGGTCCCCCTTTGTCCTAGTCGCCTGTCACTAAGGCAACACGACAACTTCAGGTCCCTGGACCTTTGGAGTTATTGAAAAGACTCACTTCCAGTGAGGAAGGATTATCCAAATATTTTTTGAGTATTTTTCTCGACAGTGATTAAGAGACCAAGGAGACTCTTTTGCTGCCCTAAAATTTCCATTCTTCCTCCAATTAATAAAATCAAAGAAACTGAAGAGACCCTAAATTGCCTTGTGATTCCTCAGCCCTAACACATCTCTGATTAACCATACCTCTAACTCCTTCCCTGCCGTTGACCATGTAATTTTCTAAACTCCACACCAGTCCGGAACAGAGAGCAAATGCTCAAATCTCGTTCATCCAATATGTCTGCCTGTGCCTATTTTTTGGAAACTCTTGTAAGGCCGTACTAACTAAATATTAGCAGTAATCACTTCCCACTGTAAAACAACAAGAATATGCACTAACACAGCTACAAATTTTCAAAATCTCCTTACAACCAACCATTGAGGAAAATGATGAAAACGAGATAATGTTAGATTTTATTAGACTTACCTGGTGACTTGAAACACCATCCTACCTTGAAACTCCAAATAAATTAACATCATAACATAGTTAAACACCCAAACAAACTATGCTGATGATATTACTGACCATTTGAGACCAGGTAGTCTTCCATTGCTGTTGCAATAACTTTCCAAAGAGCTACACAGAACCATGAGTATCAAAGCTATAAACCAGGTAAAGGGTGATTTGTGAGTAGGGTAGGGCATGGAGCCAAACCGAATGTCAAACAAGGATTACAAGGGGATGATATTGGGTTTCATCAACCTAGCTGGGCAGCAGAGAAAGGCGGGGAAGGATTTTCCACTATTATGAAACCACATTGAGCCAAGAAAAGAAACTAAACATTCTAGATCGGGTATCTCCTTTGCAGACAATCAGTGATGTATTCAAGATGGGCCTATTTCTTGGGCAATGACCTTAAAATATCAAGGATATGAGGTGAAAAAGGACCAGGTAAGTCCTTTAACCTCAAACTGACCTCACCACTACCACCAAAATATGACCTCCTACCATCTCTACTCAAAGAACTAGGAGATTTAAACATTTAGTCATCAAATCCAATGACTTTTGCTCTTAATTAATTTTTTTAGGTTTTAAAAAATAAGGAACTCAAAGAGATTTGACATACAGACACACATGCAAAACATGAACTTAGTCAACATTATATTCTATATTCATAACATTTCAATTATTTTTCCTAGGTACTTATCGGTGGGCACACAGCTTTGCTCAACATTTTCAACACATCTCTTCCATCTAAATAGCCCATCTACGTTTCTGCCATTTTAAATAGCTTTCCATTCTCAAGTACACTAGAGAGATCCCACATACAAACATGCATACACATATTTGTACACATAATATATCCCTTCTTCTCCTTGCAAAAAATGAGCAACTTCACACAGAAACCTGAAAATGGGAAATGGACAATCCCGCTTTTGCTAGTCTGTATCTCTCCATTCCTGCAAATAAACCATGTATCAAAGCTGGCTTCTTTACTTGCTCTTGTGAAAGACAAAATGGTGCAAATATAGCCTTTCCCAACCGTAGCTCTGTGTTAGAATCTCCACAGGGGCCTTCCAAAGCATATTAATACCAGGGCCCCACCCCTAGCAATTCTGATGTAACTGGACTAGTGGAAAATGTCTTAAATTTAGAGTAGATGTACTTGCATTTGAATCCGTTCGCCATCACTATGAGTTATATAATCTTGAGTAAATTACTTAAACTCTCCAATCCTCATACTTCTAATCTGTACAATGGTACTAGAATCACTTGCAAGGATAAGAGAAAATACGTGCAAAATCCGCAGCATACTAACTGGCACATAGTAGGCCTCCAAACATGGTAGCTTATTATTAATACTCGTATTCTTTGGGTTTCCTTATAGTAAAACAGACTACAGTAAAAGGAGAAGGCTATGGAGCCTTTTAAGAATTGTAACATGCTTAAAATGCGATGCTGTTTAGTAATTATGTCCGTGAAAAATTATGCAGTATCTGAAATACTGTTGTGACGTCTTAAAGAAGTAACACATTTTAGTGCTAAGCAGTGATGTATCCTGACTCTTTTATTTTCTCACACATTTCTTCTTATTACATGTCTTTATCTAATTTAACACCAATATATGACCGGCTGGGTTATTACAAGCCCAATATTTTGCAACTACAACAGAGGATAATGGAAAGCTCTTTAATGTTTATTTAACAATAGAGCATTACTTGTGTGTAAATGAAGGCTAAAATTAGTGGTCTGTTGTATAGTGCTATTTTTTCTTGTTGTTATCTTCCTAAGAAGCATATGAAATTAAGCTGTATAGGAATCAGAGTAGACATAAGATGGACACATTACCAAGATGCTATTAAGTTGTCATGGTCTGCTAGTCCTCAAGAGAGTCTCATCTGTGTGATGTCTTGCTATCAAATGCCACCAAAGCAAAACGTGTGACTGGAAAAATCAAATACAAACATGAAGAACAAACACGCGTGCAAAGAGAAGGGGGGATCTCTTCTCATTATCAGTATATTGGCCTGAATTAGAAACTGAGTTTTGTTCTCTAAATTCATTCAACATTTCTATAAACATATCCCTCTATTAGAAGAATACCAAAGAAAAAGCAGCAAAAGGAGGTGCATTGGAGACCCATCTTCTACAGAACGACATACTTTCATAGAAAAAGGTCCAGCCCTGTTCCTAAAAAATGAAAGCAAAGAATTCATGAGGATAGAAGGTCTTGCTGGAACATGGACTGTGAGCACTCAGACTCATGGCAAAGGGCGCAAAGGAAAGCGAGGGCAATTATTTTCATTCTCAGTCTTCACGTTCCAGATATTGGAAAGAATAAAGGAGGTATTGGAAAAAGTGCCTGGAGGCACACCAGCCCAAATGTTTTAAATTACTATTCTGAACATTCATTAAGCATCAAAAATATGCTTGCTGAACACAGTCTTTGGAAGATATCAATCAAAAGCACATTTTCTCACAAATGAACAGGGGGAAAAAAGCCCCAACCTCTGGCATCTTTGTTCCTCCTGATTCTTTGCTCTGGGAAAATACTGCTTTAACTTGCTCTTTGGTCTCATAATGGACCCGTGCCTTTGAGCTCTTTATGGCTTAAAGTGCTCGTAATATACAGTCAATATACATAGAAAATTCACACTGATTATGTGCAGCTCAGAGGATTTCAAAACATCTCCCCAGAAGCTTTTCCTTTCTCCCCAGAATTCCCACATGATTTTTCTGGAGGCTGATTTTCAACAGAGCACAACGGTCTCCTCTCGGAAATGGATTTCCCACAGAAGTGGGCTACATCAAAAGCGAGCTCTCTAAAGTGAGCGAGGTTTCTCTGATTTCATCGAACTACCACGCACATGAACAAAAGCATCCTCTTCACAGATATGGGAAATGCAATGCCAGGCACTGAGCCGCGCTCGAACCCTTCGTTCCGATGCTTTCTCGGCCGGTTTTTCTTATTGGTTTCATTCCTTGTGTTTCGTTGGGATAATTTCAGAGGTGCTTCTCAACTCCGAATTTCTGCTAAGTTCAGTGGTCTCGTTCGGGGCGTAGTTTCTTGCCCCTCTTCACACTTTGGTATGGTTAACGCCTAAAACAGTGTCATCGCTGCGTTTCCATTCCGCGTGCGCTTCTCAGGCCCGTTTCCAGGCGTCACATGTGGCTGTTCATGGGACGTGTGTCAGGCGCCTCCCAGTCTCACCCTGTCGCTCATTCCCTCTGCAGTGGGGGAGGGGCTCCATCACTCTTAGGAATGATAATCCAATTCCCATGGATAAGTGGATGACCCCAAACCACATGACCGACTTACATCTTCCCCAGTCCCATGTATCTAATGTAGGAATGACTACAAAAAAGAAAACACATGAACTCGTGTAACACGGTACATTCACAGCAAGCATGGAGCACTAGCTTTTACCCAAAAAGTG
>JAQZBX010018341.1:0-34727 GCA_029593785.1 Cabassous unicinctus | reverse complement strand
CAACATATATATATATATATACATATATATATATACAATATTTAATATGTATTTAAATACATTTTAATTTTATTATTTATTTAAATAAATTTTTAAAAAATTAAATCCAGCAACATATAAAAATGAAAATATATCAAGACTAAAGGAGCTTTATTGAAAGGGTTTAGCACTTGAAAATCAGTTAATGTAATTCACCATCTTTCACAGAATAAATAAGAAAATCAGAAAATCCATATGATCATCTTGAAAGATGTAGAACATAACTTGGCAAAATTCAACAATAAATTATAATAATAAATTCATTAAATTCTCAGTAAACTTAATTGAAAAGTACTTCCTTAATTTGACAAAGGATATCTTTTAAGAGCCTATAGCTTCATTTTCAAATGAAGTATTAAATGTTTTTTTATTGAGTTCAGGAACAAGACAAGATTGTCCACTATCATCACTTTCATTTGACAGTCTTTTGAAAATCTTAGCCAGGACAATAAAACAAGAACAAAAAAAAAAAATTTAATTTTGTAAAGGAAGATGTAAAATTATCTTTATGCCCAGATGGCAGATTGTACTTATATAAATTTAAAAAACTATTAGAATAAATAAGTGAGTTTAGCAAGGTCACTGTATAAAAGGTCAATACAAGAAACAATTAGAAAATATATATATATATATATATATATTTAAATCATTATGTTTGACAATAGCATAACAAAACTCCAAATACTTAAAACTAAACCTTACAAAGAAACCTACAAATTATGGCTGAGAGAAATTAAAGAAGATCTAAATAATGATGTATACAAAATATATAAAGAATACTTATAGATCAATTTTTCTAAAAGATAGGCAATGCAATTGTTTAAAGTGAAGAAAATACTTGAATAGGAGCATTATAGAAGAAGATATAGAAATGGCAAACAAACATCTGAAAGGGTGCTCAAAGTCATTCATCAGAGAAATGTAAATTAAATGTATAATGATATACTACCTCACACTCCAAAATGACTAAAATTCAACAAATAGAAATATCAAGTGCTAGTAAAGAACTCAATACTTTGCTGGTGGGAGCAAAAATTGGTACAACTCTTTTGAGAAAAGTATTTGGCAATAGCTACAAAAGGTAAGTATACACCTGTACTATGACCCCACAATTCTACTCCCAAGAAAAATGAGCACGTATGTACACCAAATGACATTCCCCAAAATGTTCTTGGCAGCCTTATTTGTAATAGCCGACACTGGTAACAACCCAGATGTTCATCAACAAGCGAATAAATACACATATTGTGGTACATTCATTCAATAGAATGCTACATAAAGAAGAACAAACCACTATAAGAATATGTATGCATCTCACAGATATAATATTCAGCAAAAGAAGCTAGATATAAAGCATATGCTCTATGTAATTCCATTTATATGAAGTTCAAAAACAGGCAAATTTATCCATGGCAAAAAAATCAGGATAGTGGTTGACCCAGGGTGAAGGCCAGTAATATTGATTGTGAATAGATAAAAATAAGCTTTGTGAGGTGTTTATCTGTGTGTTGGTTACCCAAGTATGTGCATATGTAAACATTATTTGTTCTGTACATTTTCCCCCTTTACTGTATATATAATTTAAAAAGACAACTTTTTCAATTTAATAAAAAGGACTCTAAGTTTTATCTGTTCACAAAATGTTAAGATACAAAAAGAAAGTTACTAGTATTTTCAAGGCTCTGGTGTCCCAAGATGCAGTCATAATAAAAAATTTAATTTATTTGCATAATTATTAAAAACCATGAATTCTTAGGAAATATTTCTGAGTTGTTTCTATTTTCTTCATCCCAACAGAATATACCACATAGAAAGAGTTACCAAAACTATTAATCTTCTGAGCTTAAAAAAAAGGGGGGGGTTTATAAATGGATAACTCATTTATTCTAAACTTAGTCCCATTTTTAGATATATGCTATCTTATTATAAGATTGAATAAACTAATGAAACGTAGCAGAAAAAATAATCACAAATAGTAAGAAGAGCCTAAGGATAAATTTATAATTGAAAAGGGGATAAGTTCTTTCTTTTATCTCAAGAAAATAATTGTTTGCCACATAACTTTGCCTTTGAACATTTTGGATCAAAATAACTCTTCTGGAATAGGATACTGTTAAGATTTTACATTTATTTAGAGAAAAACATTTAGGACAAATGTAGCATTGTATAAATAGAATTTGAGGAAGATATATATAATACTGGCCAACAAGTGTCAATGAATAGCTAAAACATGTAACTTCTGAAATTAAAAAGAAAGATTCTAATAGAAAAATAATAGCGGTGAGAATTCATCTATTTGGCAGTCTCTTGATGAACTGGGCATTACAATAAAAATTAGGAATTTGAAACAAACTTATTGTGCTTTCTCTATCAAATCCATCTTTGGTCTGTTAGTTTTTATAAAAGTTTACTATGGATTTTTATAAAATTCTTTATAATCTTGCTTATGAATAAATAATTCTCAAAATATTTTCATGGATGATATTTTGTTAATTCATCATTCATTCAGTCAACAATTATTAAGTATCTTCCACATTCTAGACTGAGTTAAATGCTAGAGGTAAATTTATGAACCAGAAATAGAATTTACATTTGAATGGGGGAGGGGGAAAAATAAAACTGGTAAAGTAAATAAAATAAAAAGGAATTATGGAAATCCTATAAAGAAAAAAAGATGATTCCAAGACACTAATGACAGGCAAGAGACACACTCTAGATAAATGGAATCATAGCAAGCTCCTCTGAGAAGTTGACATTTAAGTAAGAAGAGTGGAGAATGTTCCAAATAAAGGGAGCAGGTTGACAGTCAGGAAAGAAATTAGAGTGCTAAGGAAATGAAAGAAGGCCTGTGGAATTAGAGCATGTTGAATAAGGGGAGGAAGCAGGTGAGATGAGTTTGAAAGGAAGGTAGGGTCTTGATGCCAGGCTGAGGAGTTTAGATTTTACTTTAAGTATAATGGGTGGCAATTTAAATGTTTTAAGAGATCAGATATTACTCAGTTTACATTTTAAGAATTCTCTTGGTAATGAGTAAAGAATGCATTTACAAGAGACAACAGATGAAATGGGGAAACCAGTAAGAAGGTAAGAGATAACTCTTGCCTGGATTGGTGTGAGTCATCACCACCAATTTAGTTTTCTGGATGCTAAAACAAATACCATGTAATGGGTTGGGCTTAAACAACGGGAATTTATTGGTACATGGTTTTGAGAGAAGGAGAAGTCCAAAATGGAGGCATCAGCAAGGTGACACTTTCTTCCTGAAGACTGGCATTCTAGGTCTGGCTGCTAGCAATCCTTGATCCTTGGCTTTTTTGCCACAAGGACAAAATGGCCTCTCCTGGTTTCTCAGTTCTTTTGAACTTAGGCTTCTGACTGCTCCCTCAGGCTTCACTCTCTGGGGCCTTGCCTATGAGGACTTCAGTAATAGGATTAAGATCCACTGATTTAGTTGGGCCACACCTTAACCAAAAAAACCTCATCAAAGGATCCTATTAACAATGGATTCATACCCACAGAAATGGATTAAGGTTAAGAACATGCTTTTCTGGAGTACATAGCTCTAAGCCAACACATCATGGAAAATAAACAAAGAAGACAGATTCAAATATATGTACATTCTATAGTTAAATGAAATCTGCCTTACTGATATATTATAAATAGAGGCAAGGAAAGGTAGAAAACAAGGATGACCCTATTAATTGGGACTGAGAAGGCTAGGGGTGGGAGGAACGAAAGGAAGAACAGCTTTCAGAGTGGGAATCAAGAGTCTTATTTTGGACATGTTAAGTTTAAAATTTCAGTGAGAGATATTAAATTTTTAAATGAGGGGGTTTGGTCAGGAACTTAAAATCTTTAAGTTGTACATATACAATGAGAAATCATTCTGGGTATTTCAGAAGACTTGACCTCATTCCCTTCTAAGGATGTATAATTTGTCCTACTGTGAAACACAGAAGATTTTGGTTGGTTATCTCAAATTTTTCAAAAAACAAGGAAAGCGTATGTGATGGTTAGGCTAATGTGTCAACTCAGCCAGATAATTGTGCCCAGCTGTTTGGTCAAGCAAGTACTGGGCTAATTGTAATACAAGGGCATTTATGGACTTTAGCCATCAGTGAGTTTACTGCATAGATAGCTGATTACATCTGCATCAACCAGGGAGAAGTGATTTCAACATTCAGAGAGAATTTCCCAGCTAGTCTTTGGACAGCCAGCATCTCCCAGAAATTCATCAAGGACTTTCATTGGATTTTCATTAAAGGCCCTGGTTTGCAGCCTGCCTACGGAACCTGGACTTGTGCATCCCCATGGTCACATGAAAGACTCATAAAATCTCATTTTATTGACAGATATCTCCTGTTGATTCTGTTTCCCTAGAGAACCCTGACTAATAAAGGGTATTAAACCTCTTCCAAGAGTAGAGGCCACCTTTACACAATAGAAGGGATAAAACATTAAAAGAAAGGCTGAAAGGCTGAAAAATATACCTGATATATATGCCCCACTTTCATTTGAAAAAATAAAAGACATGGGTATTATACACAAATTCAAAGAACCACATCATGTAAATCCACTTTATTGGCATATCAGCATATATTTGAAGGCTTTTTTCCCGTTATTCATTCCTTCAAAAGGGTCAAATGGTCTCCCATGAAATTCTAATGTTTTAAAATTACTATAAAGATGATACTTCCCAGGGGAGGCTGTTTTTACCTGACATTATTCTAATCTGCAATATTCCCATATAGTTGGATGATTATTGTCTTTTCTTGTCCTTAAAACTTTAAGGATTTTGGCATCTTTCCCACCTGAGACCTGAGAAACAAAGAACTCAAAGTAAGGATATATTAGTTTCCCAGATGCTAAAACAAATACTATAAATGAATTGGCTTAAAAACAAGAATTTATTTACTCACAGTTTCAGAGGCCAGAGGGTTTGCTGCGTCTGGGGATCGGTATCTTCTGGCTGCCCAGCAATCTTAGGAGTTCCTTGGCTTTTCTGTCATGTGGCAATGCATTTGACATTTTCTCTTTCCAGGTTTTATTAACTTCCAGTTTTTGGCTGCTCCCTGTGGCTTCCTCTCTCTGTGACCACTTTCCTTTGCTTATAAGGACTTCACCAATATTGGATTAAGGCCCACCCTTATTCAGTTTAGGCACACCTTAAATAATAACATCTTCAAAGGTCTTATTTAAGAATGGGTTCAGGACCCAGGGATTGGGACCTGAACATGCTTTTTGTGGAGGATATGATTCAGTCCCCAACAGAGGACAAATTCTTTCTAAAGTCCTTTATTCTTAAGAGTTGATCGGCTGGAGGTAGGGATGAAAGTAAAATACTAACTGAAAGACCATTCCAATATGTAAGTTGATTTTCTTAAATACGAAAATTCCTATCATTTTCCTGGATCAACGAAAATCATTTCACATAGTGTTTCACACTAAGGTTTATTATGTGATTTTTTTGTTTGTTTTTATATCCATTTTGCTAAGTTTCTTAATATGTAATTTTTATGGATTCAAGTGGCAGTTATTTATATTCCCTACCATAAATAGCAATTCCTATAATAATGAAACAATAATGTTAATTTAAAAGCTAATATTTATTGAGTACTTACTGCATACCAGATGACTTTTCTACAGTCTTTCGTGTGTAGGTTTATCTGATCCTTACAACACTTAGATTAGTTTTTGTTATTAACCCCACTTTACAAATGGGGATAGAGAAATACAACTGTTAAGTGAGTTGCACAAGAGTAAATTACAATAAGCAGCTGGCTACCTATGCACCAGGAATACTTTGGAGTTACTTAATTAGACTGTGGACATTACATATTCAGTATACTAAATATAATTTTAACATAAGCCTAAGAAAAAAATAAGCTGAATTTTCTGTGTAAATATTTATTCTAAATAGCATGTAGCCAAATTGAATCCTTTCCATGTTTAACTATTTAAGATTGTAAAGAGTTCTTCCACTTACAGGAAGGTTCTTTCATTCATCAAATTTTTGAGCACCTACTATATATATATATATCAGACAGAACTCTAGGCACTTAGTATACTTCAGTAAGTAAGAGAGACAAAGATCCCTAGCTTTAGGTAGCTTACATTCTGGGGGAGGAGGGGGGAATAATAAACATAATACCCAAATAATCAGAAAATGAAAACAAAGGGATAATTGCTTTGGAAAAAGCAAAATAATAGCTCATAGGAAGGGTATCAGGACTGCTAGGATATGGGGAAGAGTGATGGATTGCAATTTAAATAGTGTGGTCAAGGTAGGCCTCACTGAGCGGCTCAAAAATAAAACAATTTTCAGCAAAGCTCTCCACATGTAGTAATACATAATAATAATCTATATCTTTAGTGCTTTCCATTTTCATTTCTATTCTTTGTCTGAACAGACATGAATGTGTTTGAATGAAATAGGACAGAGATTGAGAAATTGTTAGCTGATAAAGGAAGTAAGATTCAATAAGTTTAAGGGATTTGGTATTTCTTTTTTAAAGCATTTTTTCAATGATTGAGTAATGAGTTGTAATATCATAGAGTAAAAGATTTTTAAAGTCAGAATGGACTTTAAAATTCATTAAATAATTTGATCCAACTAAGGCTTGAAACTGAATTTTATAATTTTTGAGAATGGGAGTATTTGCACCAATTTCATGGAATATTATGCCAAATATTATTTATGTGTGCATATGCTTATATACACATACATATATTCAAGCTTCAAATAGATAGTATATATGTGTTTATAAGTGTATGTGTGTGTGTGTGTGTATAATTATGAACATTTGTTAAAACCTAAAGTTTGCCTGATTATTGCAAAAATATAGACATCTTTACCATAAGGAATTTTGCCAGAGTGGTATAGAAAATATCTCAAATTTACAAATCTAAAACACATCTCTTAATTTCCAAAATCTCCTTTTCCTCCATCACCATTTCCCTGTTGACCTAGTAAGAATTCTTGATTCCTCTCTTTATCTTATACCCCATACACTCTTCTTAGCAATTCTTGTCTCTACTTCCAAATCCCCTGTCAAATTCAATCAATTCTCACCATCTCCACCACTACAATTCTCCAGGCCATCTTGATCGTGCCTATTGCCCAGGCCACTGCACCATCATCCTCATTTTAATTCCTGCTGTAACTCTTGGCAGCTCCCCCCACCAAACCCTCTCACACTCCATTCTCCATTCATCAGCCAAAGTGAACTTTGTCAGCATGTCAAAATACATCATTTTCAAAAAGCTAAAAATATAACTGTCATGTGAAAAAAAGTCAAAGATTTTTAACCCAATAATGAGAGAACCAGGGCATTATGTATCTGGTTCAAAAGAAAATTAGAAAAATGGACCATATAGGAAAGGTATACAGAAATATGTTTTGCTCAGTAACACACAAACAGTAGGAAATATGTTCTCAGGTAGAAAGGCTTTACCATGGAGAGTGTCTTAGTTTACCACACAATGGTTGGCTTAAACAATAGGAATCTATTATTCACGGTTTTGAGGCTAGGACATATTCAAAATGGAGTTTTCAGCAAGGTGACACTTTCTCCCCAAAGTCTGTAACTTCTTGGTGTTAGCTTGCAGGGACCCTTAGAGTTTCTTGGCTTGCAGCTCCACCTGGAGCCAGGAGGCGTGTTCTCTACTTTCTCTTGCAGTTCTGTTGAAGTCCGGCTTTGGTCATTTCCCCTGGCTTTCTCTCTCTGACTGAATTTTTTCTGCTTATCCAAGTACTCCAGTTTTTGGGATTAAGACCTAACCTCAATTAGTTGGGCCACACCTTAATTTAAAAGAAAAATCTTCAAGAGATCCTATTCATGCCCACAGAAATATGCATTGAAATTAAGAACTTGTCTAAATTGGGGTACCTAATTCAATCTACCCCAGGAGGTACAACTACAGATTGAAGAAACACAGACACATGGACTAAGATTCAAAAGGAGAATTCAGTGAAACTCAGTGATTGGAAGGAACAAGGCAGGCTCTTAGTCGCAGAACTTTTCAGGGCCAGGAAAAATGCCTGAGTCTTAATTTAGGAAGACAGGATCCTAAATTCCAGAATGGGAAACAAGGGTTTGATCACAATTAACAACATAAGGACTCACTAACAGAAACCAATGAATGTTAGAGCAGAATCTTCTGGAAGCTAACATGCAGCTCCATTTAGAATTCTTGAAATCCCTCTAAAGCATCATCAAAAATGGCCCTATAGGATGTAGCTCATGGTATACCCAACAGGGAGCACATAAATTATCTCAGAAAGAAAGGGACTCAAGAAAAGAGCCTATTTGTTACAGAAATTCAGTTCTTTGTAAAAGGTATTTATTGAGCACCTACTCATTATAGAATATTGTGCTGGACCTGATACTTTCAAGAAGTAAAACATATCTCTCCTGAGTCCTTTTAGCCATAGCCAAGCTCTGAACTTGAAGAGCATGTCATTTAATAACTGCACTGCCCATTTTCAAGCCATCACACAGAAATGAAAGATAATCTTTCTTTCACTACAACTCTACTTCACTGTTTCACATAGGTAGCTCTGTATTAAATTCATAAATCACTTTCACACTCTGAATTTCAGAGTTTTTCATTAACACTCAGTTATAGAAGACAACCAAATGATAATAAAGGCTGTTAAACCAATATGGATTGTACAGTATGGAAATTAATTCCATTTGGATTGGCACCAGTGCTATTTCCCCTACCTGGATCATTATAGTTTTAAGAATAAGAATGTGGTTTATCTCTAACAACTATGCAAATAATTCTCTCACAAGAAACGTAAAAACTCATCCTTAAAATCATTTTCTCTGCATAAAATTCTTTATTTTAGACCAACCTCAAAAATGATAAGGAGAAACAAAAGTAATGATAAGGAGAAATAAAAGTAAAACTTTTGCCTTCATTTAACTATTTAAAGAGAAAAAGAAAAAATGACTTAATGAATGAAATAAAGGAATGAAGGAATCATATAAAAATTTAAATACTGATCAATGGTGCAATTATTTTTAAATATCTGGTTTCATTTAAGGAGAAGTGATTTCTTTATTTAGCTGTGAAAGCAACGTCGTGCTTTAAGTTCCAATATTTTCCTGAGGAAAATTGCTAATGCCAGGACAGTGCTTGTTGTTTGAGGAGCTATACAATGTCTAGATAGACATTCCATCGATTGAAGGGAAAATAACTGATATCTCCACTTCCTCACACATTATGTTTGTTCACAGGCTGCTTTCATGTTAATTCTTTTCAGAGTACTTGTGTTGGGTAATGAAGGAAGATCAAGGGTTTCCTTTCATGACTACAAAGTTAATTACTGCAATCAGAGATCATTTGCAATAGTGGTTTATACCAATGCTTATCAAGTCCTTAAAAGTATTCATTTGCTTGATTCCTGGACAAATCATCTAAAATAAAGGAGTCCATAAATGGACTTCAATTACCTTGCTAATTTATTTATCCCATTTTTTCCCCAGTGAAAGTTCATTGAACTATAGACAAGAAAAGACAATGAACTTGGTGGTAGATTAAAAATAGGGAAGTTGTCATGGAAAATGATCCATTTCCTTTCTCCTATAAATAGATGCAAGATTTTGGAAAGGTGTTCATTATAAAGAGAATATCCGATTTGATAGCTGCATGAGAAGATTTTGTTTCAATTCTGAAAATTAAAGTTACATAAGGCCTGGAATTAAAATCTTTCCATTCTGTTCAGTTCTTAATATGTTTTTTATGTCTAATATAGTAACACCAGGCTAACTCTGAAAAACATGTACAAAGGAGAAAGAACAGAAGACCCAAACATTTCTTTCAAGCAGCATAGGTAAATTTTACAATGAAAAACAATAAAATGAAGTGTTATTACTACATAGAACTCTCTTAAATATAATAAAATTCTGAATTTATAGTACCAACAATAAAAAGCTATTTAGAGAAGTGTCTCAATATAAGGCATAGGACAAAAGACCTACATCCTGCCTCTGCTCTTATTTACCTGGCAACTTAATCAGGAACAGGTGAATTTAATTATATACCCTGTGACAGCAATACTTTAAAGCAGGGGTTCTTAACCTTTTTTGTTCCACGGACCACTTTGCCAGTCAGGTGGAAACCATGGACCCTTTACTAAGTCCACACTACATTCTGTATTAAATTAATAAATATATCATCCCTGCACCAACACATCCCCACAAGAATAATGTTTATTTGCATTTCAATTCAAGCTCATGGATCCTGTGTTAAGAACCCCTGCCTTAAAGGAGGGAAAACTGAGCTTAAGCATTAGATACAACCTGGATTCAAATCATGAACTGCTACTTCTTTGTGATGCTGTGAGCAGGTTACTTAAGTCTTCTAAATTCAGTTTTCTCAACAGAAGCATGGGGTAATAATACCCACTTCAAATAACTGTGGACAGAATTAACATAGATAATTCACCAGCATTTATTACATGTTCAAAAAGAAGTGGTTCTATTCTACCAGGACACAAAATATTTGAATCTAAAGCACGTACCATTGAAAGAACCATGGTGCCTTTTCAAGTTGTAAAAAAGCAATAGTGAAACTTCCCCAAGATATAACTAAGAGAAACAGTGAGACCACCCATGGTGGATAAAGCTTTTCATACAAAAATGTATTGTCTAGAAAAGTACATATTAACCTTACTCCTACTCATAAGTAACAAATAGACCTGTTGGGGTAGGAATCAATTTTACCATCAGTCAAAGCTTATTTACCAATTCTTTCTGTAAACACTTGCTACTCTTCTGCATAAAAGAAAAGTTGCCTCCTGGCCTTCTGTTGCTTCCTAGGCACTGTCTGCTTCCTTCGCTCCAAATTGCTGTCTGTCTTTTGCATGCTGAAGCATGCCCCCATCTCCCAAAGATGCCCACATCCTCATCCCTAGAACCTGTGAATGTTACTTTACATGCAGATGTGATTAAATGGTGACTTGGTGATGGAGAGATTATCCTGGAATATCTGGGAGGCCCTGACACAATTACAAGGGCCCTTATAAAAGAGACACAAGGAAGGTCAGAGGGAAAAGAGGACAAAATGATGCCAGAAACAGAGATCAGAGTAATGTGGCTATAATCCAAGGAATGCTAGTAACCTCTAGAAGCTGGAAGACAAGGAATGGCTTCTCCCCCTGGAGCCTAGGAACAGCTATTCCTGCCAACACCTTAATTTTAGCCTGTATGACTCATTTCAGACTTCTGATCTCCAGAACTGTAAGAGAACAAATTTGTATTGTTTTAAGCCACTAAGTTTGTGGTAATTTTTTACAGAGGCAATAGGACAAGAATACACTGTCAGTACATATGTATGCTATTGCCTGTTCATGTTTTGTAGAGTTAAAACACATTCCTTGCTTTTGGTTCTTCGATAATAATACTAATACTAATGCTAATACTAATAATAATGATGGCAATCACAATTGGCATTTGTAGCACTCTTATGTGCCAGGCACTGAACAAGACATCTTATCCACAGTCTCATTATCTACCCACAGCAACTCTATGCTATGAGAGAGTCACTATTAAGCCCATTTTAAAGATGAGAACACTAAGACCAGGCTTCCAGTTCAAAATTACCTGATGCCAAAGCCCATCATCTTAACCACTGTGTTGTTCTGGCTCTCTTGGCTCTATTGTATCTTCTCTCCCTTGCTCTCGGTTCCCCTTCCCATGGAGAGAAATGGAATAAATAAGGCCTATTTCTTATAGTTTTCTTTAATAGGAGGTATCTTAAAGAAAGAAGACCTTGACCTATAATCACATGTAGACAATAAAGCTCTTCTTAAGGAAATACATACATAGAGAAAAGGAAGGTGGGAAGGGAGGAAAGAAGAGGAGGAAAAAGGAGAGGAAAAATTTGAAACTCAATACCCAAATAAATTTAATTACCTCTTCACATTCATAGGTTTTGAAAGTTGAGAACATCTTGAACAAATGAAGAGAAGTAAAGGTGCTCATAGTATAGGATTAAGCATAAGTGAAAAAAACCAAAAGATAAAAAATAGACTTGGTCGGTAGGCAAAACCAACAGGAAGACAACCCTGACCCAAGCAGCAAATCTGAATTAGGAAGCAACAGAAAATGTGGACATTTAAGTAAGGTGTGGCCAGTTTATCAGAGAGGCTTGACTGCCAGGAGGAGTTTAGACCTGATTTGTTCATTCTTGAGAGGGGGCTAGAGAAAATGAGTTATTTTGTTTCATTTTTTAACTTTTGCCTTTCTCCATGTGATTATCATCCTAAAAATTTAAGTTCAGTATTAATATTGAAATGAAGATTTTTAAAAAAATAACTTTATTTCAAATTCAAAAAAATAAAACCACCGAAAAAGGCAGCTCAACAAGTTATGGAAGCATTACCCATAAAAAGTTCATAATTACTGAAATGAAGATAATTTCAAGAAATGTTTACATTAATCCAATACCTATACCTGATTTTTATTTTTATTATTTATTTATTTATTTTGCTGAGGTACCAGGCCAGGGATTGAACCTGGGACCTCATGTATGGGAAGCCGATGCTCAACCACTGAGCCACAACAGCTCCCCTGAGTTGTTTTCTTCGTTTGTTTGTTGTTTGTTTTTGTTTTGTTTTGTTTTTGGAGGCACCAGGAACTGAACCCAGGATGTCCCATATGGGAAACAGGTGCTCAACTGCTTGAGCCACATCTGCTCCCCTGATTTTCATTTTAAGTTCACAATTTAAATGTAATAAACATTATTTAATTTTGAAATAATTTCCCTACTAACAAATTGAAATCCCTTTGTAAATTTACTTTCACAGACTGCGTTACATTGCATGATATTTACTCAGCTCTAAGAGGCAATAACCCCCGCCATAGAATTCTAAAGCTCTTCTAAAACAGACACCAACTTCCATCTCTAGTTTAGGAAATGTTTGGAAACAGAAAAGTGAGAGAACTGATGTAAACTCTGCTAACTATCTATGTCTTTTCATTAATCCTGACAATTTTACCATGTAATATTACCTCCATTTTACAGATAAAGAATTCATCCAAGTCTCAAAGAATTTAAGTAAGTGGCCCAGTCTTACAGATATTAAATAGCAAAACTGAATGTGAAGTAAGAATGTATCTATTCAGTGTCAGGGAATCAAACTGGAACAGACATTTTAGCTGCAATTTCCTATTCCCCATCCATTATCTATAGTAACAAGCACTTCCATGATTTAGAAGAAACAATTTATTTAGGGGATTTACCCAAGCCTTATGGCCCCACCTCTCTGAACCAAGTATTGACACATTCTTATGACAAAGAACCACTGTCCCTTAACCACAATCTATTATTAACAAGCTGGTGTTAGGGTCCCTCAAAACACCCTTTCAGAGAAAATTGATGAAGCAAATTCCCTTCTCTTGTGCAGCCCCTTTACCTGGCATGGAAGCCCTTTGCCTAAAACTTCTTGTTTTTTTGTTTATTTATTTTTTTAAATACCTGGAAACCTAATGCACAATTTTCTATTCAAAAGCTGGAAAAAAAGGTGACTGCTTGCTGAAGTGTTAATTAATAGCTGATGAAGACAGAACAAGACTGGTTACCCCTGCAAACTCAAATAGCCCTGAGGAGCACTACTCCAGAATGAGTCACAGGGGCAATATTTATAGCACTGCATATCCTGCCTAACATAAGACAGACAGTTCCATTTTACATTCTGGTCTATCTTTCCTGTTAAACTACATATCCTGATTTGAAGTTCAGGAAACACAGTTCCCCTAAAGGTCCTTTACTAGGAAGCCGTTCAGATATGTAAATGTGTTGAAGTGGTAACTCAGAGTGGGGACACTAAAGAATTCTCTGTGAGTTTCTGAAGATATTAAATCACATAAACAAAACCAGAGATTTAAATAAAAAATGCAAAATTAACCATAAAAGGGAAATGAAGTGAAAGAAAGCCATTAGACTGCTTCAGAAAGTGACCCTTGAGCTGTGACTTGCTTATTAATTAGGAGAGACTGAGATTCAGAAAGAGAAAATTCACAGTTGAGATCAGGTACCTTAATAGGATGTATGAAATTTTATCTTAATTCATTTGATTAGTAGAGGTTAAAACCATCCAGGTTATATAGAATAATCAGAAACGACACCAATTAGTCAGAAATTTTCAGTTCTATATCCAATATTTTCAGTTCTTTATCCATTATTTTTGAGTTATAGATCCAGCCTAAAGCAAACTCTGGATGGTTTCTGGGCTGTTTTTTTCTGTTGGTTTGATAATTGAGCAACTATTATATTCCTAAAACACCATCTTCCTACCTAACTTCATTGTGTCTCCCATTGAATGATAAAGCATATCAATAAGAGACATTAAATTTAACACCAGCCAAGAGAAACTAGCAATAGAAGAAGAAGAAGAAGAGGAAGAGGAAGACGAAGAGGAAGAAGAGGAAAAAGAAGGAGGAGGAGGGGGAGGAGGAGAAGGAGGAGGAAGAGGAGGAGGGGAGGGGAAAGAGGAGAAGGGAAACAAGTACCCACAGGTGGTGATATTATAGAGAATTTATATTCTTCTTACTTTCCTTTTTTTTTCCTTCAAGTTTTGCATGTATATCACTTATTTAATCAGAAAGGAAGTTAATTTTTAACATGAATATAAATTACCCATTCTACATGCTGAAATAGAAGCCAAGAGATCTGAGTACAAGGTCCAGTTCAGCCTGACTTTGCAGGAAATTTGGCTGAGGGAAAATTTCAGTGTGAAGAAATTTTGTTTCATGAGAGGAGGAGAACCACAATTTCCCTGCTGGTAAAGAGGGGGGAAAAATCATACTTCTTACTATCATGATTATTATTTTGGAGAAAAAAAAAGCTTGGCCTGTATCCATGTTAATATCTAATTTTTGAGAGTTCCCAATTAATGTCTATTCTGAAAAGGTCTTATTGATGGATGGTTGGGAGTACAGGCAGCAGGTTAACCCACGCAAAGCTTCACAGCATATTCTTCATGAACTTGGTGAGTTTACCACTGTCCAGAGACCAGCTATACCCAGCAGATATTTCCAACACATTGAGAATAGATCCATCTGTCAATGGGGTTCCATTAACCAAACTGAGGAGACTGATGTATAAAATTCAGAATGTCATTTTATTAATATGCAATAAGAAATAATGATCTAGGAGACAGGAAAACCTAAATCTGCATGAATAGCCCAACTGCTGATTTTAGACAGACCTAAACTGAAGGCCAATTCCTAATTAGGATATCATTTGACAAGTGTGATGGATTGACTTGTGGGCCCCACTTTGGTCGTGTTCTTGGTCTTAGTCTGCATTCTTGTGGATGTGGACCTATTTTAAATAGGGTCTCTTCAAGATGTTACCTCAGTTAAAGTGTGGCCCAACTGAATCAGGTTAGGCTTTAATCCAGATTAATGAAGTCTTTAATAAGCAAATGAAAACCAGAAAGAGAAGCCTAGGGTAGTAACCAGAAGCCAGAAGTCAACGGAAACCGGAGGAGACAGTAGAAAACTATGCCATGTTTATTGTCATGTGATGGAAAAGCCAAAGAAACCCCAAAATTGCTGACCAGCCAGAAGATATCGAACCCAGTCCCAGGAGGGAAACTGTGAGCCAATAAATTCCTGTTTTTAAGCCACCTCATTGTAGGGTATTTGTTTTAGCTGCAGGAAACTAAAACAAGAAGCATGAAATCAGAACTGAAGGGAGTTAGTTAAAACTAAGGTAATTCATTAGAAGAACAGTTTTTCGACTGCTCTGCAAAGCCTATTGTTTTTGCTGAAGTGGTTAACTTGGGAGATTTCTGCTCTGATCTTTCATGCGTGAATTGTGAAATTAAACTACCAGCCTGCAATCTTACTTTCAAATTCTTGGGAGAAGCACCGTGCCAGTCTCCAACTACTAACCATGACTTTAATTTTTCACTCTAATTTGCACTGTGTTTTAATTAACAACCCTCCAGCTACCTTGGAAAGTGTTTTCTACCTTTCTCAGCCTGAGCAAAGATCTCCTCACACTATTCAATGAAGCCAGACAGTTACCTTATTTATGGCCCAAGATCTTGACACAGAATGCAATTAAGGAAGTGAGAAAGAAGTGCACTGTGCAATACTGGGATCATTTTCCTGATGTTTTCCAGAGATATTGGGCATTTCAAGACCAATGCAATGTGACTGGAGTCACTCAGAAGAAATTATTGTTTCTGCTGTCATATGTTCTACTTGGTAGCTGGAAAAAAAATAAGTAATGTTCTGAGATATACAAACTCAAAAGCACTCAATTTAATGTTAAATAACATCAGTGCCATTAATTCATCTTCTACTAATTTGGAATACATTATTTAAACCTGAGATTAATTTAAATTAACCATAAATGTAATAAAATGGCTTTTAAACTTAAATGTTCTAAATTTTTAAATTTTTATAACCCCAATCTATCCAGATTAGCAAAGTTTTACTACTCTTCAAACCACAGTTGCATTCTGTTACCCAGAATTCAACAGCAAAACTCAGGTTTTCTTAACAACAATCTGAGGCCTAGATATATATGAAATATAATCAGAGAATGATGGACAATATGCAATATAAGTGTATTTTATTATACTCTGATTTTTTTAATGTCCTTCAAGGTAACTAGTAGCTGGAATATTATATAATCAAAACATCCATTTGCTGCCCATATTTGGGTAAAAGAAACTGCTATAATTAAAAAGTGATTCAGGGGCCTCAGAACTCAGAATCCAGGTTAAATTCTAAATTATTTTTTATAACATAAGACAAATTCCTACAGGCAGAGATACTGATAATGAAAAAGTTGAGGAAATCTCCTTTCTCCAGGTCTTTTAGACTAAGGCAGTTTAGATTTGGTTTTGTTTCATACTATTGGTAAGATGGTTTCTCCTTTATTTTCCACATGAGTTTCCTTTTTTCTAAATTAAACTAAAATAATTAATCTTGAATCACCTATTTTCATTGTAGCCACTTTTTATCTTCTTGCACTTTTTGTTAAATTCAATTTATTCAAAGGGAGGAAGATGTCCAACCATAAATACTCAAACTTATTCACTGACCTTCAAATGTTTGACCTAAAAGGAAGCTCTTATAGAATAAAAATCTATACTATAAATGTTACACAGTTTCAAAAAGAATAACCATTTGTTTTGGGTGTACTTGGGTTGTAGTTAAGGCTAAGGTGTCTTCTCTGAATTAAAAATAATTATGCATTTTACACAAAACTGGTGCAATCTCATATTTGTAGAAAACTGTCATATATATATGATTATCACATTGAAATCTTAACAATACTGTGAGGTAAGCAGAACAGCCTCAATCCCCACTTCACTATACTGAAGAAAATATTGAAGGGTATAGTCAGTGCCTTGTCCAATGTCATACAGTAGGACATTTTTGACTGAGCCAGGACTAGAATCAGGTCTACTAAAGGAGCGCTCCTTACTGTCTTTATTCTAATAAAGCAGAAGATGTTAAGCTTACTTGAGTGCCAAATAAGTGTGAAGCCATGTAACAATAGAAAAGGAAAAGGAGACAAATTCCTGCCTAGATTATCTGGGGAATTGTCTCAATCCTTTGTTTTGCTGCTTGGCTGGTACATTTATAGGCCCACTGATCATTTTACCTCTTTTCTTTTCTTTTCTTTTCCCTTCTTTTCCCTTCTCTTCCCTTCCCTTCTCTTCCCTTCTCTTCTCTTCTCTTCTCTTCTCTTCTCTTCTCTTCTCTTCTCTTCTCTTCTCTTCTCTTCTCTTCTCTTTTCTTCTCTTTTCTTTTCTTATACAGCATTTTGGTCCTGGAAATTACTTGAGTACCTGGCAACTCTAGCACCTGAACACATTTCCCCAGGCCCAAGAGAAATTGTACAAAGCTAGATTCAACAGTGAGGTTATATGTCAAAACATAGCTGACAACTGGGACATCAGTTATTCTTTGGGGGAAAAATCAGTCAGAACAAACATAAAAAAGAACAACAATCCATTTCAAGTCCTAGGAGATCATTTCCCACAAGCTGTATAAACTTTCCTTAGTTAAATAAATAATCTTGGAGATGAAATTTTGCTTTCCTGTTTTGGGGCACATAATAGTGGTTACCTGTGGGTTTTCCTCACTGGAAATCTTGACAAGACAAAATGTGTTTTTCATTTTTCCCAGCTGAATGTCTTAAATAGATATTTTTGGAACCAGCCTTTCCTATGTCAATGATTTTATAAAATTTAGTCTAAATTTTGTAAACATCAAATCTAACTTTATGTCAATGCACATATCCTTGATTCGTTCCCCAGAAATTCTACCTAGAGACAGACAAAGCTTGTTTGTTAAGGACCACTTCATAATATCCTACTGACCATGATCTCTTAATAGTTCACCCCTTTGAAGAGATGGGAGAATGTTCCCTGTATTAAACAGCAGTGCAAGAGTTTTATGGAAATCTCAACATATTATGGGAATTTTTTTTAAGGGATCAGTCTTAAATCCATTCTAAGGGATTGAAGACATTGAGCAGATAGAAGAGAAAGGACTGTGACTAAGTGTCCTTGAAGAAGCAGCTTGCATGCAAAGATCATTGAAACAAATCAGAAGAATGTATCAGTGTCCAACACTTTAGTCCTAAATCCATATGGAGCTGTAACTGGGAAAGCTCCAGCCACTGGAGAAATCCAGGTTTAGCAGTTAGCTGGAATTTGCTCTTCTTAGTTTCATAATCATCCCATAAAGAAGACCCTTGACAAGATTATTTCAGATATCTCACCTCTTCCCACTTTCTTCACTTGCCTCTTCAGATTTCTAGCCTCTTCTCACACATGAGGGATCTGAGAAGGCTTACCTCAAAACTGTATATGTATACTTTAATATGGAACAGGGAGCAACTTGCCCCTTAAAGATAAAACGATGGTTTCATAAAAGCTTCATTTGAGAAGGACAAGACCTTCTGTCTGTTTCACACCTTTGCTGCAAGGGGTAAAATTTTATTTGGGGCTTATGTAATACCCATATCCTGTGCTGCAATTGCCAAAGCAATCTAAGAAGGAAACTTTTCACTTTGTTCTCTAGGAACGTGGATTCATTGTTCATCCCAATTCCATTTTGAGAAAACCAAGGTTCAGACAAGCTGAATGATTCATCAGGAGACACATGGAAAGTTGATAGCTTAGTCAGAAAAATCACAATTCTATTGAATGCTTTCCATTGAAACACATGACTTTAGCATCAGTAAAATATGTTTATGCATTTTTACCTGGCTCAGATTTCTCACAGCAGCCTCATTTAAACTGTTCAAACAAATATTTTCATATTGTATATTAATAAAAGTACTAGTACTTTTGTCATTTCTTCATGGGTATTAAAACACGTTTCAAAATTAGGCATCTCTTTTTATAGATAAAGATAAGAAAAGAGGAATAAATTATTGTTTATTTTTAAGTTTTGACTAGACACTTTTCAGTATAACTAGAAAAGTATTACTAGAATTAATTTATAAGAACACATTAATAACCATCAATGATATAGCAACATAGTATTGTTCCATTATCACCTGCATCGTTTTCTCTAAAGATGCAGAACATAATACTAGATCTCAAAAAGTAATCATCTTTTACTATATACCAGAGCATATTTAACTTCTTTCTTTGAAGTCTAAATATAGATCACAATCTTTAAATATTGCTCACAAACATGCCAAAGGACAATATCAAGCATGTGGAAGTTTGCACTACACCAAAGAAAAAAATGCTGATTTACTCTACTTATCAGCTCAATATTAATTTCATGAATTTTACACCTAGAGGATTCTGATTGCTATAGCTTTTACCATGAATAAATTTTGCTCTTGAAAACTGATAATTAATTCTTACACCTTGGAAGACTGAAAAGCCTAGACTTCTGAATACATTTACATGGAAATTAACATTCTTTTCTGTTTCTTTAGAATTTCTTTAGAGATTATCTTTCTTATTTTAGTTCACTCTGTATCAAACATCCATTAAAACAGTGTCTTTTTCTCTAGATACTCAAAGGCTTTGGGTTTTCAGAAATCTCAAGTGTGCAAAAGTCTAGAAAGTAAGGACAATTCAACCAATGTTGGCAATGAACTAATTCCTTCAATCTTAAGAATAGTGTTGAATATAATACTAGGCTAAATTGACATAGGCATCTATTTCCTAATCACGTAGGGCACCTCTCTCATACATGCATGATTTTTCTGAAAGGAAAAAGAGAAATTCAATAAAGGAGCTTAAGTATGATATAAATTATATTTTGATACGAACATGGAATCTGGTAGACAATGCTAAAATATGAGTGAATGTTACAAAGCCATTCCAATGAGATAGTAATAACTACTTCTTCATTCCTTCCTTCTTCCTTCTTTTTTTTAAATTGCCTTGTCTTTTTCTTTCAATGTCATTTATTTTTCAATCCTTGGACCATTTTATTTTCCTATTACAGTGAAACACAAAGATTGGCTTTCATTACTTCTCAGAGAAGTGAAATGCTGGTTGATTGGCACCAACATATAGGTCCCCTCTTTGGAGAACTGAGAGAGTCATCTCTATTTCCCATCTTTGAGACAAACTGTTCACAATGGATAAGCAATTTGAAAATCGAATGGTCTTTTTGTTGGAGGAGGCTAAGGGTGGACTGGCAGCACAGTCTGAGTCATCTATATGCTGTGTTGTGAGCAAGTAGCCAAAGCTCTAGAAATTAAAGCAAATGAACAAACATAAAAAAGCATTAAAAATACTTACCTATGTATGAATACTTATACTATCAAATCTGGCAATAAAAAAAAAAAAAAAAAAGCACCAGGGTCTCTTCCTTTGTTTTGCAAGTTTGAGAAGCATTTGTTTGGGCAAAATGCTGAAAACAAAAGGAAAAGGTTAAAAAAGGAATCAAAGGAAATTGTTTAGTCAAGTTTCATCTTTTCACTCTTGGGCTCCCTAATAATCTTGTAACACCAGGTTTACAGTACATAAAAGTAATCTGGTCCATCTCATCTATCTCTTTTGGAAAAAATTGTCTCTAAACCATGAATTTCTATACTATCCTTAAAGATCACAAGGCAAGATTATCTTGATGAAATTTATTAAACTATAAAGCTGGAAGGAGATTCCAGAGAAAACTGAGGCAAACACAAATTGTCAAAACAGCATAAATGCTGTATCAGACTTGTAGCCCATCTGAAGGTAATCTATTTAGGATGATAAAACTCATGCGTTGTTTATACAAATCCATAGACTATTTGAACAAAAATTTTATACACTATATTTCTACTTCTAAGAATAAATGAAAGTTACTGAGACACAATTTGCAATGAATTCCTTGAAGTGTTACACTATTTTCAATTCTGACATTCTTACATTTTTAATATTCCCTTATCCCCCAAGGTGAAGATACAATGTAGTGCTGGAAATACTCCTTAGGGTTTATAATAAGGTGAACAGAGCTCCTCCTTTTTCATAACTCACTGTTTACCACCAATGACAAATGTATATTGAGAATATCCTCTGCACTGTGTAAGGAACTGTGCAAGATACACAGAAGCTTTAGGTAAAGTCTATGACCTCAAGAAGCTTGCAGTGTGAAAAGATAATATGAACACAGAGTTAGCATGCCTGGGTACAGGGGCCACATGTGTCAAATGGCAGCTGCAGATAAGAAGTCAAGAGTTCAGAATCCATTCCATTTGGGGTTGGTCAACAAAGGCTTTATGAAAGGCTTTATGGAAGGCAGTACGCAGGTGTGTAAATGGTAAAATTTAGGACTCTACAAGTCAGGTAAATGACACTAATGAAAATGCAGAGTCAAAGAAGTACAAGGTCTGCATGGGGGTATGTGCATCTAGTAGGGAAGTACACACTAGTCAAAGAAGAGACAGATTTAGAGGTTACTCTAATGTTCCAGGTTCTTGTTATTGAACTAGGGACAGTGGCCATAGATCAATATTGCCAATATGGGCTGATTTCTGAAAAAACATCTTCTTGAATTCTCAAAACTGATATTAAAAGAAAAATATTTTGTAATTCACAATTTTGCTGTCCTAACAAAACATGTATTTTCATTCCTTTGTATTCCCTTCTAGGGATTTGTCCATATGGCTAAATATTTTTACCTAGAAGTTGTCATATAATTTTGCAGTCAGATTTTTTCACTGAGCATCATAACATCAAACATATCTTTGCTGCTTTTTAAAATGTTCTTTGAGGAAATTCACTTCCTTAGGAGATAGAATTAGACCTAAGCAACAATCTAGGAGATTAAAAGTATACACTGGGAAGAATTTCACCTTAGCGAGAGTAGCTAAAAACAATAAAAATTGTTTCTTATAAATATGCTTCTTCCTTAAGCATATGACACATGTTCCACCTCCTGAGTTTCCCTAATAACAAATATTTTGTTGTATTGTTTTTGTCCTGCCTGCCTTCAGTGTACTCAGCTGTAACAGATTTTCTTGACTTAACTTGTTGTTATTATATATTTTGTTATCAAATTGGCTTATATTCAAGTATTCCCCATTAACTCATAGTGTCAACTTAGGCAACTTGCTTAACCTCTCTAAACCTCAGTTTGGTGCTCTGTAAAATGACAATAATGAAAATAACTACCCATACACTCTCTGTGATGAAGAAAGGAAGGGCAGTATCTATCTTTGTTAAGAGCACAGACTCTGGAACCATTCTGCCTGGACTCAAAATCTTGTTCTACTCCTGGCTGTAGGAACCTGAGAGGGTTATCTAACATCTTCTTGCCTTGATTTCTTCATCAGTACAATGGGGATGATAATTATAATGGTCCTATTCCTGCCAAGATTGTGAGGAACAAAGGAGTACAGTGGATAAAGTGGCTTGAAATCTTCCCTGGCACATGCAAGTTCCATGTAAGTTTTCATTATTATCACATAAAATGGTTGGCATAGAATCTAGATCTTGGTAAGCAGTCAATAAATAGTAACTATAGATTTTACCTTCTGGCATTCAAGCAGAATACTTTGGTCATTTGTAGTAATCAATGTTTGTTTTCATTCCACTAATACTGGGGACATAAACCTAGTTTATTTAATAAACAATTATATAATATTGCACTGTAAGCAAGCACTTTACAAATAGCAGTAGTACTGCTGTTATTCCTATTTTACTAATGAGAAAAGTAAAGCAGATAGAGGTTATGTAATTATCCCAATGTCACTGACAGACTCCCTGTCAATTAATCCATCTAAGTGCTAGTAGTTGATAGAGTGGAGAGTCTAACCCAGGATCTCTGGGTCTAGAGCTTGTGCTGTTAACCAAGACACTGAGGGCCTTCAAGGAAAGGAAAACATTCACCAATTAGGCCCTTTTCTCATGCAATCTCCTGGGCCACATGCCAAGCACCATAAGCTACCTTCTTGATACTTGGAGGTTTATGGGAACAAGATCTGTACACATTCAGGTTCCATGCCCAGTGGCCCTCCTGGTTTGAATCACTACCTTCCCTCTTCCCCCATAACCCTACCAGTGGCCATACACAGAAGCCTAATAGTTCAAGAGATGTCTGGGAAATTCCAAAACCAGAAGGCAGATGAGAAGCAAAAGGGAGTTTTAACCATGAATGTCTTCACACAAAAATCTAAATGCTTATTGAGGGCACATTGCCCTCAATTGAGGAGAGACCAGCTCCTGCTGGCAGGAAACTCAGCGTTGACAACAGCACTGAAAAGGAGGTGGAGAGCTTTGCCAGCTGGGGATAGACATCTGGCACAGGATCAGAGGGACACCATGTCAACTAATCCAACTCAGCTCTGGAATTAAACATCCCCCCACCCCCCACCCCCAGTGCTATACAAGAGCTGGCTGAGTCCACTATTAGAACAGAGCTAAAGAAATTCACCCAGAAAATCATTTTCTTGAGGTAATGAGGGCATAACTTCTAATTATACATCATTAGCAAGGTCTCTTGACCAGAACATAACTGAGGCTAGCCAGAACGCACTCTGAGCATACCTTTAGAGTTTAAAATATTGATCATCTTGGTTTAATTTAATATTTTTGTCTCCATTTAAGCAAACCATAGGAAAGCTCATGACTACTAGACAAGTAGCTCAAATCTCCCTTTGTCTCTTTCTCTTAATTTCACACACACGCATGCATATTACTATTGAAGAAAGTGTGTTAATTTTTCATCTTATAAAAAAAATGACAGACATTATTTCACTTCAAAACCAAAATTATAGCCTAAATTATATATCCAAGGTCTTATCTTTCATTCTTAGTCAAAGTAATCCCAAGCTTGTATTTTCTATATGCTATGGTTTGAGTGCATTTAAGTAGTAGTGGTGCTGAACTTGGCCCTACACTCATACTGCCATATAATGAGTCCTTCTCCCAGTTGTACTTTACATTATGAAGCCTTTCAGCAGCTTCAATTCTCTGACTTCTACCTTATCCCTACAACTGCAGTGAGTCCCTTCCAGTCACTCATCCCCGCCACACAGTCCTAAAGCTTGCCCCAGACGACTGTTCTCCTCATGACTCTTAATCCCCCTCTCAGGCCATCTAATCCCTGATCCCATGAGAGAGAGCTCCTGGGACCTTGGTCTGGTGATCTGTGTGAATTTTATTCTTTGTCATACCTACCCAGGCTTCCCATTTGATTTCAAGCTTTGTATGGCCCCATAATTTTAATATTTCCTCTATGTCAGGTGAGAAGCACCCTTTACATCAGCCCCATTCCTAGGGAACCTTCACAGGTGAGCCAAAGAGTCCTGTCTCCTCCCAACCTCCATCCTAGAAGGGAATCTCAGACTGTCTGCAATTGCCTAAAACTTGTCAGTTAGCTAAGTTTTCTGCTTTTCTGAGGGATTACTTCAGACCTTAAAAAGGCATCATATTAGTAGATACCAAAGTAATATAAGTCCTATAAATCTAGGAATGCTGAGATTTTCAAAATTAGGATACATATCTGAGTTTTGCCATAAATGGCCTTAAATAAAAAATATAACAAAAAGGATATGCTCTACATGATAAAGTCCATTTATGAAAAAGCCATAGTTAACATCATACTTAATGGTGAAAGATTGAAAACTCCTCCTCACATCAAGATTAGAAACAGGATAAGAATGCCTGCTTTGACCACTGCTATTCAACATTGTACTAGACATTCTAGCCAGGGCAATTAGGCAAGAAAAAGAAACAAAAGGCATCCAAATTGGCATCTCTATTCATGGATGACATGACTATATATATAGAAAATCCAAAGGAACACACAAGAAAGCTGCTAGAGCTAACAAACTAATTTAGGAAAGTAGTAGAGTTAAAGATCAAAACACAAAATCAATTGTGTTTCTAAATACTAGCAATGAACAATCCGAAGAGGAAATTAAGAAAATTATGCCATTTAAAGCAACATCCAAAAGAATAAAACATCTTTATTTAACCAAAGAGATGAAAGACTTGTACACTGAAAACGACAGAACACTGCTGAAAAAGATTTTTAAAAGATCTAAATAAATGGCAAGACATCTCATGTACAGGATTGGAATACAATATTTTTAAGACGTAAGTACTATCCAAAATGGTCTATGGTTTCAATGTAATTCCTATCAAAATTATAGCAGATGTTTTGCAGAAGTGGAAAAGCTTATCTTAAAAGGCATATGGGATTGCAATAGCTGAAGCTATTTTGAACAAGAAGAACAAAGCTGGAGGACTCAGTCTCCAATTTCAAATTTTACTCCAAATCTATGGCAATCAAAACAGTGTGGTACTGGATAAGAAGACATCTAGATCAATGGAACATAATTCCCATTCAATTACGGCCAATCAAATTTCACCAAGGGAGCTAAGCACATGTAATGGGAAAAGAGCAGTCTCTTCAACAAGTGGTTCTAGGAAAACTGGATTTCCACATATAAAAGAATGAAGTTGGACCTTACCTGAAACCATATGTAAAGAGTAACTCAGAATAGAGCAAGGTCCTAAATATAAAAGCTAAAACCATAAAACCTTTTGAAAATAACAAGAACAAATCTTTTTGAGCTTAGATTTGGCAATGAATTCTTAAATATGACAAAAAGCATGAGCAAGAAAAGAAACAATAGATAAATTTAACTTTATCAAAATTAAAAACATTTGTGCATCAAAGGACATTATCAAGAAAGTGAAAATACCATCTATAGAATAGGAGAAAATAGTTGCTTAATATTGAGAATACATAAGGAATTCCTGCAACTAAATAATAAAGACAAACAATCCAATTAGAAACGGGCAAAGGACTTCAACAGACTTTGTTTCCAAAGAAGATATACAAATGGCCAATACATGAAAAGATGCTCAGCATCATTAGCCATTAGGGAAATGTAAATCAAAACCACAAGATACTAATTCACACCCATAAGGATGGCTAATATTAAAAAAAAAAAAGCGGGGGGGAAATAAATGTTAGAGAGGATATGGAGAAATTAGAACCTTCATGCATTGCTGGTGAGACTGTAAAATGGTTCATCCACTGTGGGCAGCACTATGGTGGTTCCTCAAACAGTTAAAGGTAGAATTAGCACTTGACCCAGAAATTCCACTCCTAGGTATATATCCAAAGGAATTGAAAACAGGGACTGCTGAGTGAAATACTGTATGATTCCACTTACATGAAATATCAAGAAATAGCAAATTCATAGAGACAGAAAGAAGATTAGGGATTGCCATAGCTAAGGGGAGAGGAAAAAAGGGAAATTGTTATTTGGTGGCAACAGTGTATTGGCAAATTTTTGGAAGTTTGAAATTAAAAAAATAAAACCCTCCAAAATTTTGAGAAAAAAAAGATGAGAAAAATTTGATTTTTACCCACAATAAAAAAAAAAAAAAAAAAAGATGAAGATCCTCTTAAGACCTATTAGAGGTAGAGGCACAAAGAGAAGAGTATCAAGGGTGAATCATCTTTGGATGCCTTTGGGAAAACATTTGTTCTCTTTAAGGTTAATTGCATATAAAAGCAATGAAAACAGCTGTTTGAGGAACCAACATCTTAGAGTACCTTGATAATCTAAGAGAGACTGTTCATGATACAGAAAATAGTTTCTGAATGTAGATTCTATTTTCTTTTATTACTTGGGTGATGTAATCTACTTTTTCATTTTTTTGCATAATACAAATCCAGCTACTTAAAATATAAGTAATATAGCCTATTTTTTTTTCATGAACTCCTTAATTTTTAATGAATTGGCCAGTTGTTTTTAAAATGTCTACTTTCTTAGTTTCAACTCTGGCATTCATATACTGTTTTTGCCATTCTGTTTACTCCTCTCCATATATTTTTCTAAATCCTCAAGTACAAATGGACTACTGTCTTGAAATTTCACATTTGGATGGAGCATATCTGATGTTTTATATTTGCTAGGAAAACAGATATCCCAGGAAAACTTATAAAGACCTGTATAAAACTATAGAAAACTATGAAGGGCTTTATGTATTTTATGAATCACCATATCCAAATTTAAGCTACTGCAGCTATGTGTATATGTATATGTATTTCAAAAACTTGAGGAGAAAGGGCTAAAATACATCCTAAATTTGCAGTGCAGTGGAGAAAATGTAGGAGCTTACTCTGCACAGTAAGTGCATTTACCAAATGCCAGGCACATATAACACTAACCTCACAAAGTAGATGCTATTATTTTCTATGTTTTACACCTGAGAAAACTCAGATGCTGAGAGACTCAGTACTATGCCCAAAGTCACAGAATTAGAAAGTACTAGAGCTAGGTTGTTTGGCTCCATTGTCTTATACTTTAACCAACCTTCTGTGTTGTCTCATTTGACTTTTAATCCTGGCTTGACCATTTTGTTGCTGTGTGACCTTAGAAAAGTAAACTCTCTAAATCTCAATTTCCTCATTTATTAAGTGGGGGTAATAATAAAATAGTACCTTATATAGTTGGTGTTCAACAAATATTACTTACTTTTAATTCTTAAATTTAAAAATTGATGTGGACCAAATATCTGTAAAATGCCTATTATGCATCTTTGGGAAACATATTTAACAATGATGGACAAATTTACAGAGCAAATCCTAATACAATAGAACATGTCATATATACACATATGCATATAAATTGCATACACACATAAATATACACACATTAGGGCATATTTTATGGGTTGTTTCAGCAAAATATTTCAGCACACTATTTTGGTTGGCAGCATGTTAAATGTACTAATTACTTTTCCATCATTCCTTACACTTTCAGTTTTTGCAGCCCCTGTTCTACTCCATCATTCCACCAAAATTACCTGCTTAGTGGTCACCAATATGCTTTAACTACCAAATATATCAGCCTCTATTAGTCTTCATCTGTATTACCTTTGCAGAAAACAAGATATGACACACAGTAGGTGCTCAGTAATCATTTGCCATCCTTACTAACTTATAGGTAACTACACTGTGGTAAGCCCTGCACTTTCTGAAGTTCTTTTCAGTTTTTTTTATTCTTCATTTTCGATCTACCTCCATTATATATGTCATTGCATATGTTCTGTCCTTAGTCTTCTTTTGCTTTCACTCTTTGATTTACACCTGAGGGATCAGATCCATCACTTGAACCATCCCCTCCATTAGGATACACTCTTCAGCCTGGTCTAATCTGGAATTATAGAGATTCAATTCAAAACCTCATCCAGGTATTCCATATGTATGTTGGGCAAAATCCTGAAACTCAGTGTATCACAGCAGAATAATACTTTCAGACCTTTAAGATGAAAAGCTCAGAGCTAGTCTCAACATCTCTCTCTCTCTCTCCCACCCCCCTCTCTCCCTCTCTCTCTCTCTCTCTCTTTCTTTCTCTCTCTCTCCCCAAAGTCTAGTCTTTATCTTTTAAATGCCCTTTAACTTCCTTTCTATATCTGATTTTCCCTAGAATTGGCTCTAGTTATTTTCATCTGAACCATTCTTATCATCTCTTAGAAGCCATTCTCCCTGCCTTCTGACATATCATTTTCAGTATATTCTTCCTAAACCCCAAATGTGGTTATGTCACTCCTCTACTTAAAAGCCTTCAATTATTCCTAATTTAAAATGAAGTTTAGCCTCATATTCAAAGCACTCCAAAATTCGGCCCTAGATTCCTTTTGAAATCATACCCATATCTCAACTCATGTCTATGTTAACAACCACCCTCACACACATAACCAGCTACTCTCTGTTACCGTTCCCCAAATGAACCCCATATCACCCACCCCCTTCATACCTCTTCTCATGTTATCTTCTCAGTCTCACGTGGCTTCCCACCAATCTCCTATCAAATCTTATCCATCCTTCAAAGCAAAACCCAATGCAGAGCATGCTCCCCACCCCTGGAGTCCCCCCTTTTTAGTCTCATTTGGCCTATAATAAAGGTTGCCTCATGCTCCATGTCTGAGTTATCTGTGCATAACTTTCTACTAAATGGTGAACTCTTTGGGGGCAGGGGGGTAAAAATTATCTTAACGACCTTTGTGTCTCCCACAGCATCTAGAAAATTGCCATGTACTTAGAAAATGTTCTGATATTGAGTTATTGAATTAGTTTCTGTGGTAGCAATGAGAATAGGCCTCATGGGCCTACAGTTACAGGAATTAAACTTGACCAACGGCCCCAACTATTGAGTTCTGAACTCTATGTTGCATTTGTGCTAAAGCCATGCATCCCAGGGCTCTTCTCAGCCAATACCTTAATGAGGCAAGGATACTAAGGCAGGTCCATTCCTGAGAGACACAGAACTTCTCTGACAGCTAACCTTTGCTCAAGAACTCCCTGACAGCCTTACTGAATCTTCTTATATCATGCAGGAGTCTAGGGTATATCCACCTAAGCTTCCTCCTCTATTGCTTTCACTGTGGATCAGCCTGGCATCATGGTCTGATGGCTCTCCCAGTCTTGCCCAGCTCTCTCCCTATTTTCCTCACACAGACATTTTTCCTAAGCAAATTCTTGCACAATTCAACCCATTTTGGCCTCTGCCTCTTAAAGGATTTGTTGTGACACAATTTCACATCTGACAAGACTGCACATTTTTTCCTGAGCTTTCCCATGCTGTGGAAACCTTATTTTAGTCCTAACTTTTAACAACCAGCTTAAATAATAACAACAACTGCAATAAGAGCATCAACAAGAAGCATGGTTAGCATTTATACTGAGCATGCATTCTCTCATTCAATCACACAACAATCCTATGAGGAAGATATGTTAATTACTATTATTTTACAAGATGAGAAAAGAGACTTAGAGAAGTTAAATAAGTTGCCCAAATACTATGTTAATAAAAAGTAGAACCAAGACTTGTACTCACAAAATCTAAGTCCAGAACACATGCTTTTTAACCACATGCTACTGCTGCTAAGGAATTAGCTGCCCAAGTCAAATGCATTGATACACATTTGAAATCTTGGCACCTCCTAAAATATTTTTTTTTAATTATCCCTTACTGTAGGTCCAAAGTGTCCCCAAAATTCTAAGTAGTATAGGATGAACATGGCCATTACACTATGATTTCAGGTATATATTTTTGCTGCTGCAGACATCTATTCATTTATTCATTTATGAAATATGTTGTGAGGACAATTGTGTGCCAGGCACTGTGCTACACATAGTAAACATCCCTGTTCTCTCTTTGAAGAAGTGAAATCATAAAAAAGGAGACCTGTTTAAGCCAAGATTCCACTACAAAAGGATTTTAAATGCTAACTGCCATGTTGTGTAATGACTGAATGCCTTGTGGTCTAGAAAATGGATATTAATTCTAGGATCTCCACATGAAAATTCACATGGGTGACTTCCCAGACCAAATCTACCTTCAGCCACAATTCATAAAAACAATTCCAAAAAACACTGAGACTAATTCCAAAATTCTTCCTTACTCTAAAAGGTAAATGCACATATGTTTAAAATACAGAGAGAAATTTTTATTTCTTTGAAAATTGCAATGGCATTTAAACATGAAAGGCCTGAAAAGTAGGGAGAAGAAAATGACAATGGGAAAGCTAGGAAGATTATAAGGAAAGCAAAAAATATATAAAATCACTGGTGATTTCATCTCTAAAAAAAGAGTTCATTCAAAGCACAGATTAATAACTAATAGGAGCAAGCAGTTTACGTGGTGCTTTTCATCTTCAAAGCTCGGAATCAACCATTAATATACCCCTTTGTTTGCAAATGAGGTATATAGATACCATTTGGCAGCAGGATAAGTGGAGTAAGAGACCCTCAAATAAGTTCCCAATGTTATACAGGAAATGCAGTGACAGAGTCAAGATGAGAGGGCAGGGCATCTGTTCGTAAGGCTGGACTTTCTATCATCATAAGATGATGTAAAGAAAAGACAAATTCAGTGATAAGGTATGAGATAGGAGGGAGAGAGGGAAGAGAGACAGAAGAGATAAAGAGAGAAGAGAAAAATAGGGAGAAAAGAGAACATCTACTGAGTACGTATACTGGTAAGAAGAATATGTGCATTATTTCACTTAATCCTCAAAGTCCTTGGTTTGTATATTATTTTGAGAAAACTAAGGCTGAGAAATGTTAAGAAACATGTCCAAAATCAAAATACCTAGTAAGAGGAAAAGTTGGGATTCAGAGATTTTTCTGACTCTAGGGTCTAAGCTCTCCCAGCAGCCTTGTCCACAAGGTGTTCACAGGTCTTTAGAGGCACCTAATGTCAGGCAGGTGTGAGCACGTGTGTGGGCATCTGCTCCTGAGAGTCAAATGCCATATGAAAGGGAAACATCTTGGGCTATAATCCAATTGGCCACTGCTCCAGCAATTGTATGCAAAAATAATTTCTGCTTATTTGCCTAATATTAGGCTTACAATTTGCATAAGGCAATCAGAAAAAAAATTCTAATTTCCCTTTTGAGAGAGTTTAAGCCAGGGGTTCTTAATCAGGGGTCCATGGAAAGATTCCAGGAGATCCATGGGCTTGAATTGAAAATTCAAAAAAATATTATTCTTGCGGGGACGTGTTGCTGTGGGTGTGATATATTTATTTAATAATACACAGGATAGTGTGGACTTAGTATGATTTTTATTTGGATGTAGCGTGTTCTGAGTGCAGTGGATAAACTGCCTGCAGAAATGTTGGTAAGGATGGTGGAGATGGTTTTACGACGCCATGGGAAAACTCAAATTTCTAAATGTTTGCCGAAAATGACTGTTTGACCAGATATTGAACCATGTTAGGTTATCAGATATTGAAATTATGGGAAAGTTGTAAAACATAATTTTGAATAATTCTAAAATTTAATTTAAATGCCGAGAAATGTCATAAAACTATCTGCTGCTACATTCTGAGAAGGGGTCTATTGTTTTCACCTGACTGGCAAAGGGGTCCATGGAACAAAAAAAGGGTAAGAGCCCCTGGTTTAAGCTATCCCAGGCAGGGAAAATGAAACATTTGATTTCACCTTAGTTTCTCCACCACTGTTGAGGGGAGCAATGATTATTCCAGATTTATAGATTAAAGATAGATTTTTCCAGTATGGGTAGACATCAGAGCATAGAACTCTGGAGTTGGACTACCTGGGTTAAATTTTGTTTTTTTTCCAATTATTAACTTTGTGTCTCTTGGGCTAGTTATTTGGTATTTCCTGCCTCAGTATACTCATCTGTAAAATGGGGAATAATAGGAGTTCATTTCTCAGCAGGTGATAATGAAGATTAGATGAGTCAATATATTTTGAAATACACAGTAAGTGCAAAAGAAACATTAGCTTTTAATCTTACTTAATTACATAGACTTGCTTAGTTTTAATTCTAGTACTTTTATCACTGGACTGTGCTAACTTCTCATGTAGTCTTGTTACCCACCACAGAACAGACAGAACTCATTTTAGTTTTCATCAAAAAGAGATGTCATTGTCAAAGAAATGAACTTGATTGCGTTTAAATGCCATGTCTTTCCACAGTGAAATATAACAAACAGCTCCCTCTTATTTCCATTCAAGCATGTATGAGCAATGACTTTTATTTAAATTCATAATGGCATTTCCTACCTACAAGCTGATAGATACAGACGGATAGCAGAATAATAATCAGTAAGTAGCTCTTATTTCATCCTGTTTTATTCTTCTGTCCACTTTTCTTCATCAATCTTTCCTTACAAAGGAGAACCTTCACTTTATATAACTGATAAAAATTTATGAAACTATTACAAAGGTACTTTGATGTTTTTATTGTTCATTTAAAATAATATCAATAAAACAAAAAGCATCATGTTTTCTAGATATGATGGGTATATTGGTGTAAGTTTAGCCATTTTTTGTTTACTGCTTCACCTTCTGAAAGCAAATCAGAGCGGTGGAAAATCCTTCATGTTACTTAAAGACATGGGATATAAAGTTTGCCAAGGCGTACTAATTTCTGAATGTAAACAGATGGGCATTGAAGAAAGGGCTATTAAAACATTAAAGGACAGGTAAAATTCTGTACCACTGTTGAAAAGCACAAAGAGAATATTCAGAACAGGAATAAAACACCAAAAAGTCATTGTAAAACATTGCACATATCATCTTCACTGCCAATGATTGTAAGTAGAAAATATGGGATCAGCATCTTTTTAAAAAACTGCCTCACTAAGGGTAATTTATTGATGTGCATTCATTTGCTAGAGGCTTCTAAATTCTCATGGGTCTCTGAAACTGTCAGAAAGTCTACAAGTGTGAACAACGTTATATAAGCAAAATTAATGTCTTCATTGCTTAGGGCAATAATTTAGGAATTAAATGTGTCTTATTAGCAGGGTTTTATAAAAATGGAAATGTAATCTATTACCATTTAGAATCTTTGGCCTACCTGACCTTAAAACATTATTTGAGCCTGGAATTTATTTTGGTGTGGTAAAGCCAGCATTCTCCATCCATGCAGGAATTCCCCATCACAATTTATGTTAACTAACATTGGGAAACAAACAGGTCACTGTTTGCTTTCAGATTTCTTACAATCTGACCCTTTGAATAAGAATGCTACATTGTATGTTTGTGAGTAAGAGAGAGAGGGAGAGAGAGAGACAGGGAAGAGAAGAGAAGAGAAGAGAAGAGAAGAGAAGAGAAGAGAAGAGAAGAGAAGAGAAGAGGGAGAGAGAGAGAAGAGGTGAGATGAAAAGGAAGATTTAAGCAGCCATCCCAGGGAATGGAGAGAGTCTGCAGCTGCAGGCAGGATAATCCCATCCATCTTCCCCATGGGATATAAGCCCCCTCTCAGTTGGAGGTGGAGTGGACATCACCATCCCACACTCCTCAGGATTGGGGGAAGAGCTATGGACTACAGTGGACTTACTGGTATTCTACTATAGACATATTGTGATTCAAGCAATGGAAGAAATTACACTGATGTGGAGCCAGTGGCCAATGGAGGCTCGGGTCAGGGAGAAGGAAAAGCAGTTGTAATAAAGGGACTTTTTTGGGACTTGGGAATTGTCCTGAGTGACACTGCAAGGACAGATATAGGCCATTTTATATCATCATATAACTTGCAGAACTGTGTGGGAGAGAGTGTGGTCTACAATGTGAACTATGGTCCATGCTTAATAGCAAAGCCCCAGGATGTGCTTATCAATTGCAATTAATGTGCCACACTAATGAAGGATGTTTATGTGGGAGGTTGTGGGAGGTGGGGCGTATGGGAATCCCTATATTTTTTATGTAACATTTATGTAATCTAAGTATCTTTTTTAAAAAA
>JAQZBX010018340.1:0-34721 GCA_029593785.1 Cabassous unicinctus | reverse complement strand
TTTTTTTTTTTTTTTTGTTGCATATAGCTCTTTAAAACTGATTTCTTTTGGATAAATTTCTACATGTGGAATCACTAAGTCAAAGGCTATACTGTTTCTTAATAGTGTTTGACGTCTTAGACTTAGATAGAAGCTAGAAAATGACTCTTAATACTTATTTAGTCCAACTCCTTCTTACAGGCTCAGAGTTACACAATTTGCTAAGGGCACGATTAGAAAGAGAACCTAGGTTTCCCGACTGGTAACCTAATGACGTTTTCAGATGAAAGATATTTCATCCTTGTTAAAATACTCTATGAGCTAGGGAATTGCAAAAATCTTATTTCTTCTGACAGATTTTATAGTCTTTTATTATCATTTCATGGTTTAGAGAAAAACAAAACTGTCAGCCCCTTTGTGGTTTATTGTTAAGGTACCTTGTCTAATTACAGTAAGTGCCACAACTGAAATGGAATTACATATATTTTTAAAATTAGCACTCACATGCATCTTTAATAGTAGTGTCCAGCATTGCTGGAGTGTTCTTGCTTGTATGTTTCCTTACAAAAATAAAGGGAAGAAAGATTCTGGTGTGTATTTTTTCAGTGGCAGCATCCCTTATCCATGGTAGGTGGTGTGATTAGATATTTGTTGAACTGAATGTGTAATTGCAGTTCATCAAAACTTTGTCCTGGGGAAATGCTAATGTGAACAAGAGGCTCCCTTCCAGTGGGATACCTTGATGAGATATAGAAGCATATGGCCCTTGAGTGTCAGTTATATGCCAGGAATTCTGCTGGAGGTTGGTTGATAGTGATAGTTCTAGGTTTATTTCCACTCAATGGACAGCAAAATGTTTATATTTACAGAGCGATCGATGTCTTATTCTGATGAGTCTCGACTGTCGAATCTTCTTCGGAGGATTACCCGAGAAGATGACAGAGACCGGAGACTGACTACTGTAAAGCAGTTGAAAGAGTTTATTCAGCAACCAGAAAATAAACTGGTTAGTATAGTATGTTTGGAAATGTTGATAATTTTTGTGTTTCTAGAATAAAACTAGATAATGTTATATGGAACAGTTTAAGAAGGGAAAAGGTTTGCTTCTAAGGAAAAATAGTGGGGATTCCTTATTCCAGCTTTACTTGGCTTGTGTTGTGATCTAGAACTTAATGATCTTAATGTGTAATTTATCTACCCTTGTCCATTGTTTGATTCATACTGGTGCCTTCTGCAATAAAGCACTCTTAATTTTTAGCACATTTTAGCCTGTGGGGACCTCTGGTGTTCTCAGAATTTTCTTTTTCTGTGTGCCACAACTGGACATATCTTTGTTTTTCATTTCTGAAATGGGGTGGGTCTGGTGGTCAGAGCTAGGTAAATGCAAAAGCCTTTTATTTAAAAAACAAAATGGAGGGGCAGTTAAAATTTTCTCTTCATCCCAGATAATTCTAATGTTAAATTAAGAACTTGATATAGGGCAGGAAAAAATAAATGAGGATGTAGTGAGGAAAATAACAGTTATTAAGAAAAATTTCAAATATCCCCCGAGTTAACGATTTTGCAGTGAAGATCTGTATACCTGCCATTTAAATTCTGTCATTAAATTTTGCTATATTACTTTATCATGTATCTTTCCATCTATTTATCCATCAGTTAATCTTTTTTTTTTTTTCAGAGTAAACAAAATGAGTGTTTCTTTGTTGGTTTTTTGGTTATGATCATGGTTCTGTGTTTCCAATGGATGAATTTCATAGTCTTATAGGAAATTTTATGATACTCCTGAAATAAGCTAATTGGGGACTGGGAATATAAAGGAAAGTAATGTGCTGTCGAGTTATGATTTGGAGGGGAAGACAAAAGAAAAAAAGTATACAATGTTATCCTTAAAAGTGTGGGAATTTGAAGTTTTTATAAATGTGTTTTCTTAAAGGTACTAGTTAAACAATTGGATAATATCTTGGCTGCTGTACATGATGTGCTTAATGAAAGGTAAGTAACTATAGTTAAATGACTTTTTAAAATACATTTTTAGAAATGATTAAATTATACAAAAGATAAACCCATTGCCTTCATTTGTTAACACCTGTTACTGTTCTTTGAGTCCTCTTGTCATCTTTATCTGTATTGAAGTATTTATATGTTAATTGTCATCTAATACAAATTTAATCCACCGGAAAGGGAAAGTCTTTTTTTTTTCCTTCCCTCCTTTCAATTTGCCAACCTGACTGAATAACTGAGCACTGGCTTGTAGAACAACATAAACTCTTGATGCAGGCTCAAATGAATGCAATTAATTTTGTAAACTGGAGAATTTTGAAACTTCTTAGAGAAGAGAAATGAAAGGAAGCTTCCTTCTTTGAGCAAGAGTGGATTCAAATAATATATACTAAATGGTTACTGGGATTCCAGAGGTGTGCAAAGTCATTTCTTCATATGGTGCTTCCTAATGAATCACAGAGTTGGAAAGCACCCAAAAGTCATCTCAACAGGTTACTAATCTTGCAGCCTTTTGTTGGTTATATTTTGTTTTATATAGTTACTTATTAATATTATGCTTAAATGAGTGTTATCCTTATAAATTTCCTATTTTAAGGTTCCTATGTATTGAACATTATATAAAATTCCTTTTAAGGTGTCTGGTGATTTGTTGCTGTCCTTTTCTGTGTATCATTTAATATAGTTTGAGATGAAATTGGAAGCCTGACTTTTAGCATTTCTGAGTCTTTCCTCAACTGTTTGTAAATCTTCGATTTTGTAAAAGAAAATCCTAATACCTGCAAAGGTACTTTTGGGCACTGCAAGATAGACTAAAGTATTTTGAATGAATAAAGTTTCAGCCTTTTATATATAGTTTGAGTAGAAATTTTTAAAAATCATTTAAGACTTTTTTTGTAAGCTGTGCCATTTTTGTTATCTTTGAAAACTTACGCTTTTTGTTTGTGTTTTGTTTTGTTTGCATTAACATAACACAGTAGCAAATTGCTTCAGGAGTTGAGACAGGAGGGAGCTTGCTGTCTTGGCCTTCTTTGTGCTTCTCTGAGCTATGAGGCTGAGAAGATCTTCAAATGGATTTTTAACAAATTTAGCTCATCTGCAAAAGATGAAGTTAAACTCCTCTACTTATGTGCCACCTACAAAGCACTAGAGACTGTAGGAGAAAAGAAAGCCTTTTCATCTGTAATGCAGGTAAGAATGGAAAAGAAAAAAATAGATGTACTAGGGAAGAAAAATGTCCTTAATATATGTCCTTGGACGGAGCTTGAAGAAATGAAATTTAGAATAGGGGTTATCTATTGATAGTAAATGTCATATAATTAATATTCCTCTTCCTGAACTTGATTAAAGGTAGATTTAAAGTGTTAGTTTTTTCGTAATGTCTTTTTAGAAGCTTTCCTTTGAACATGCTTAGTGCCAAAATTAGTTGAAGATTTGGAAATAGGAGCTCCATCAGGAGAGCTGGTGTGCAAATGTGTTATCTGATGGATAGGAGCGGCTTCACATTTATTTGAGGGAGACAAAAAGTAAACATTACAAATTCTACAAAACTTTTTAGTTTTGATACCATGTCACAAGTTCTTATTCAGAGTTTGTAAACAATTTTGTATAATTGAATTGTAGCCTACTTAGTTTTATTTCACTTTTGTGCATCTGAATACATTAAAAGATAATTCCTGACTTAATTTTGAGCAAGATTATAAGTAAGTAAATTATTGACCTAATACTTAAAAAAAATAGAGTACTGGTGCTTGGAATATCTAATCTCTTTATTTTGGCTTCTTTACAATTCATGATATGCTTTATTTTGGTTAAGTAGTTTTTAAAAAGATGTGTAAGGAATAGGTCTATTCTGCCTTTTTTAAAAGGACATTTTTTTTCTTGATTATAGAAGTTGTGACAAAAATTTTGGGAACACTTTTGAAAATTATCTGTAATTAAAAAGCATAACACCAAATTGGGCTTATTCTGCATACACTTTTTATATTATGAAAATTTCCCCTATTTATTTTGAAAAATTTTGAAATTCACAGGGAACTAGACAAACTAGTACAATAAATACATACTTTGCACCTAGATTTGCCACTTATTAATAACATTTTGCTACATTTGTTTTACTTGGCACACACACACTCACACCTTTTTTGAGGAACTATTTGAAAGTAAATTACATACTATGACAATTCATTGCTAAATACTTTTAACAGTTGCCTCCTAAGAATAAGATTATTCTCTGACTTAACACCAATATTATAATCACATCTTGTTAAATTGGTAATAAAACTAACAGTTTTATTACACAATATAATCTATAGTCACATTTTGCAGTTGCCTCTAAAATGCCTTCTATAACTTGTCTCCCTGATCCAGGATCCCATCAAGATTCATGCATTGTATTTGGTGATAATGCATCTAAGAGTTCCCTGTACCTTTTTTTTTTGTTCCCCATATTTTGTAGAATATTCTACTTCTGGTTTGTTTGATTGTTCCTTCTTGATTAGATTTGATTTAAACATTTTGGGCAAGAATACTTCATTGGTCATACTCCTCATTGTCTCATACCAGTGGGCACATAATGTCGGGTTGTCTCACTCTTGGAGATGCAGTGTTTAATTATCTGGTTGTGATGAGGACCACCAGATCTTTCCATTGTGAAGGTTTATTTTTCACCCTTTGTAATTATTGAGTAATCTGAGCATAATACCTGGAGATCTTCTAAATATTTTTTTAGTAATATTTAATTCAGTGATTTTAGCATCCATGAAATTCTTTGCCTTTATAAATGATAACATTGGCTGTTGCGAATGATGGTTTTCTAATTCTAGCATGTCCTCTATAAAGAAGAGTTTTCCCTTTTTGGAGAAAAATAATTTTTTACAGCTGTAGAATATTCTATCAGTGGTGAGTTGTATTTTAATTAAAAATATATGTAGTCACAAGGACTGACATATCAGTTCAAAATAAAACATCACCACCATCAAAAAAAAAAAAAAAATATATATATATATAGTGAAAACATGAGCTGCATTTCACTCATGTGTGAGGCCATGTTAATCATATCTAAGTTCCAGTTTTAAGCAAGTGTATAGAATCTCTCTATTTTGAATTGGAAAATAATTGTACTTTAAGGAAACAATTTCTCAAGCATATCTTTTTGTATTTGAAATTTAATCACATCCATAGTAATAAAACATTTATGAATAATGTTAATAGATGTAAAAGAAGAGAAAGCAGTATTTGTTTTTCACCCTAACATCTTAGTGGAATAAAATGTTTAAAAAAATTTTTTAAAAAATTAAAATTATAGAATTTACTTTCTTTAGTATTATAAAAGGTTTGGATATAGTGAGCTATTAAAGGAAGAAACTGTTCACTTGTTTTTTTTTTCCCTGTTTTGTTGATTATTCATGGTTTGTAACTTTTATTTTTAAGCTTGTAATGACCAGTCTGCAGTCCATTCTTGAAAATGTGGATACACCAGAATTACTTTGCAAATGTGTTAAGTGCATTCTTTTGGTGGCTCGATGTTACCCTCATATTTTCAGCACTAATTTTAGGGTGAGTTTTCCCTTGCCTTCTCAATCCAGATGATGGGGTGAGGGTGTGACCGTGTGTGAGGAACTGGGGAATCAGATAGAAAACAATGTTCTGGTCCACTGAGTATTATCAGTGATATTTGAAGATCCAGAGTTGAATGGTACAATAATATTGTTCTTATAAAAAAAAATGCCACCTGTACTTTTCTTTCTGGTCTTGATACCTTAAGATATTTAAAGAAACTCAAATTTATCACTTTACTAGTGTCATAAACGCTATTTCATTGTTCTCCTGCCCCCTTCCCCTTTTTTAAGTTTTGTAATGTCAATAGGTAAAACATAGATGCTCATTCTAGGGTCTTTTCTCTGAAATGGTCCATAGGTGGAATACCAATAAAACCTTGAAATGATTTTCCCCTCTCTCTTTGTCCCTGTCAAGGATACGGTTGATATATTAGTCGGTTGGCATATAGATCATACTCAGAAACCTTCGCTCACACAGCAGGTGTCTGGTAAGTCTTTCAGCGTATACCAGTCATTTAAATACCATGGGAAAGGGTTCTGGTCCCTCAGAGACCAGCTGTTAATACTGTTTCTTGCATAATTCAAAAAACTAATTGCCTGAGAAAAATATTTTGGTTATTATAAATGAACATTGCTAGCTAAATTTATCTTGTCAAATCTTAGTAGTGGATAGAGAGAGTAAGTATAGATTATAATGTTGCACCTGTGAAAAATTGAAAGGAATTATTCCAAGTCATTTCTAGCGGTGTGTACGGGTTGGAGAAGATACGGTAGTGGCAGTCCCCTGAAATGCAGAATGAAAAACCTGGATATTTTTGACTTTTTGTTGTACTCTGGTTATTTAAAAACATGGATTAATTTGGAGAATTGTCATAAAGGGTAAATACCTTTTTTTTTTTTTTTGAGTTAAAGTAATGGACATCATGACTCATTTGAACATTTCAGATCGTTCTAGAAGCTATAATTTCTCTTATTTTGTGCAATAAACTGCTAAAAATAGGATATGTAGCCAAGAGCAGTTCTCTTCCGTTTCCACAGGGGAGATGAGTGCATACCTTTGATGGGAAGCTATGGTCCAGGATTTAGAAATTCAGGCTGGTGGTAGATTGTGGCATTTTGACCTAAGCCATGTTGTGTAGTAAAAAGATGGATGCTAAATCTGCTAAAGAATAAGGACATGAGATTTACATTTTAATTTCTCCAGCATAAAAGAAGCATTGGTTAATCATCATCAACAGCTAATTCTGTGATATGGGGTGTTTTTTAAGGATGGGCAACTTAAAAACCTCATATCTTTTTAAACAAGACTCTTGAATTTTTAAATTTTATTTTTAATGCCTTAAAGTATTTTTTTAATTAGAGATGTTGTAGGTTTATGGAAAAATCATGTAGAAAGTATCAGGTTCTCCTATACCCCCTTCACACAGTTTTTCCCTATTATTAACACTGCATTAGTGTGGTACCTTTGGTACTATGGATGGGACAATATTATTATAATGTCAACTGTAGTCCTTAGTTTACACAGAAATCACTGTATTGTACAGTCCTATGGTTTTATTTGTAAAAATTTTATTCTAGTAACATAATACACCTAAAAATTTCCCCTTTTAACCACATTTAAATATATAATTCAATGGTGTTAATTACACTCACAGTGTTGTGCTTTCATTTCCAAAACTTTTCCATCACCCCAAACAGAAACTTTGTACCAATTAAGCATTAACTTCCCATTTCCTACCCCCCACTTAGGCCCCTAGCAATCTGTATTTTAGTTTCTGACTCTATGAATTTGCTTATTCGAATTATTTCGTATCAGTGAGCTCATACAGTATTCAACCCTTGGTGTCTGGCTTATTTCACTCAACATGATGTCATGAAGGTTCATCCATATTGTCTCATGTATCAGAACTTCATTCTTCTTTATGGCTGAATAATATTCCATTATATGTATATGTCACATTTTTTTTTAACCCTTTCATCCATTGACGGACATGTGGCTTGTTTTCATCTTATGGTAATTGTGAATAATTCTGCTATGAACATCAGTGTGCAAATCCCTGCCTTCATTTCTTTTGGATATATATACCTAAACGAGGGATTGCTGGCTCATAGGTAATTTTTTTGTTTTTAAAGATTTATTTTTGTTTATGCCCCTCCCCTGTTGTTTGCACTCACTGTCTACTCTCTGTATCTATTCGCTGTGTGCTCATCTTCTCTTTAGGAGGCACCAGGAACTGAACCTGGGACCTCCCAAGTGGGAGAGAGGCTCTCAGTCGCTTGAGCCACCTCTCCTCCCTGGGTCATAGGTAATTTTATACTTAACTTTCTGAGGAACCACCAAACTGTCTTTACACAACGGCTATACCAGTTTATATTCCTACCAACAGTGGATGAGCCTTCCTATTTCTCTACATCTTCTCCACTTATTTTCTGATTTTTAAAATTGTAGCCATTATGTTGGGTGTGAAATGTGTGAAATTGATATGTATTTCTTGAATAATTTTAAATTTGGATTTTTAATTTTTTTACACTTTCTCATGTGATTCCTAGGGTGGTTGCAGAGTTTGGAGCCATTTTGGGTAGCTGATCTTGCATTTTCCACTACTCTTCTTGGTCAGTTTCTAGAGGACATGGAGGCGTATGCTGAGGCAAGTATATAGAAAGCTAAGTTAATTTTTAAAATTTCAGTTAAGAACAAAAAACAGTGTAAGCAGTGCTAGAGATACTTTACAATAATTCAGATCACCTAACATTTAAGCAAATGTTACAAAACCGTTGCAGTATTTGAGCTTTTGTTTTTCAGATGTTGTTTTTAAATTACCGGAAAAATTGCAGGCCTAATCTTTTGCAAAGATTGAAATATTCTTGGTTGCAGGCCTAATATTTTGCAAAACTTGAAATACTCTTGGTAGCTGGTAGTCTTAATAAGACGTTTTCTGTAGTTCTTTTTTTTTCACCAGAAGTCTCTAAATTAAGGTGAATTGATGTTGTGTATAAGTCCCTACAGACTTCCCTCTTAGAGGTACTGGGGATTTCAGATCATGCTTTGGAGGGTAAGACTTGACTTCTGCCGACCTCTGCAGCTCTGTGAGCACATTATGGCAGCTTTAAGGGCACTGCTGAAGCCTCTCTGATTGGTGCTTGGCTTTCCTGGCCCCAGTGTCATGGTTTTAAATTTGTGTCATCTGCTTTTTAAATCTCTTGGTGTTTTTTCTCAGGTCTACCTTGATTCTTGTTTGGTGTTCAAGTTTCCCATCTTTTCTTTATACCTTTGCTACTTCTACCCCATAAGAATTCATTTTTTTAAAAAAATTGTGGTTACGTAGATAATAACATAAGATTTGCCATTTTAATCATTTTTAAGTATACAGCTCAGTGGCGTTTACAATGTTGTACTACCATCACCACCATCCATTATCAAAGGAATTTCTTATTTTTAACCATACTGATCTGTTTGCTCTCTTTCAGAGAAAAGCGAAGGAATATTTTACTTCCACATTTTTTCTTTGCCCCCACACCTAGAATGTCTTTGTTCCTAGCTTACCTTTAAAGCTTATCTGTCTTTCGGAAGCCTCCCATTCTAGTTTGTAGAGACTCTTCATCCTTGGTATACATAAGACCTAATTCTCTTCTTCTGTTTTGGTACTTACTTATATCTAGATTTATATTCATTCTGGGATTCCATCTTTTGCCAGTCCTTTCCTTTGAGTATGCCTTGTTTCCCCAGCTAAATTATAAATTTGTAGACAAGGTCTTAAAAGTTTTTAGGTGTGGAATAGTTGTTGAGCTGAGTGGCTCAAAGAATTCCAGGAATAAGTAAGCCAATTCAGGAATGGCAAAAGTTCTGGCTTCTTTTATACCTATATATATCTCTATAGTATATGTGCTAGTTTGTATATAAGAGATTATTTCCTTAATCCACTATGCTTAATGTTGGCTTATTTAAATAATTAGAGGGAAAAAACCCATTCTATTTATAGTCACATGTTTTCTTTTCTCGTAGGCCAAAATCTTCTTTATTTATAAAAACTATCATAATGTTAACAGACTTTTAAAAATTGTTTTGTTTTGTTTTAAATTTTAACCAATGTCCTACTTAAATAAGAATGCTGTGTATTTACATTTAGGACCTCAGCCATGTGGCTTCTGGGGAATCAGTGGAAGAAGACGTTCCTCCTCCATCAGTGTCATTACCAAAGCTGGCAGCTCTTCTCCGGGTATTCAGTACTGTGGTGAGGAGCATTGGGGAACGCTTTAGTCCAATTCGAGGTCCTCCAATTACTGAAGCATATGTAACAGATGTAAGTGTCATTAGGAGTTTTAGGTATCATTCAAAGACAAAAATCGTTTTGTATGTAAATTCATCTCTGTACCTAGTGAACTATGTTATTAACCCTTCATTTGTATAGCACATCTATATGCATGTGTCTGGCAACTTAAATAGCCAGAAAAGTAAGGAATCCTACTATATCTCATTCCCCGTCTACATCCCTCCATCAGGATTAAAAGGCCATTCTGAATTTTATAGTGCCCATGAATTTTTCTCTTAGGAGATCCTTCACAAATCCATTTATTCCTTCTTTTTTTGTACATCGTTTTTTAATCTTACTCCCTAACTTCTGGGAAGATGACGGATTAGAAAGACATGGGATCAGAAAGATAGCTAGAGGACAGGCAGAAATGGCCTGGAAAATTTTTTTTGAGGGTCTAGGATACCAGGGGAAGGCTGGACACCACCCGGAAGAGAGAGGGGCACAGGAAGGAAGTCTCGATGGAAAAACCATGTGTGGAAGCTGCAGCTCCAGCCTTGGGTGCCCTTCCCCCACCCTACAAGCAGACAGTTTTGAATTCTGTGGCCTTGGGCCAGCAGCTGCAGAAAGAGGGGACCGCAGGGATCTACCTCCCCATGATACAGGACACATACAAACACAGCCTAAGGCTGATTCAGCTTTTGGCCCTCAGATTAGGTCTGCTGAGTCCCACGAGCTCTTCCAGGCAGGCAGGGGCCACATCATTGTTTGCCCTGGCTGCTGGTATGGGAATAAAGAGATCTGAACCACTCAGTCACCTTCCTTACTGACCAGGACTAGTTGTTGAGGATGCAGAGGGGAGTAGAGTTATTTCCTGCCTGGAAAAAGGGAGGGTACTGCAGCAATGGTTGGAGAACAGCTTCTGAAAAAGTTTGAATTGCAGGACTCTAAGCCTCCAGGCAGGATCCTCTGTGACATTGTTGCAGTCCATGTTTCAGGGAACACACTTCTACCAGGCTTTGAACTGACAAGGGTGCCAGAGAGTGCATGTGCTGGCCAACCATGGAAGTGCATGTGAGGAAATTAAATAAGTAAGAGGATTTCTCCCGACTTTACAGCCTCCCCCACAAGATGCATGGAAACGGGTCTGCAACCCATTACTGGGTCCATGGCCCAGTTTTAAGCAAGTAACATGGACAACTCTAAAGACCCGGAACAGGTTGAATGAAGAATCAAAGAACAACAGTAATATACAGACTCCCACCAGTAAGCACCTAAAAAAGAGATAGAAATTGAGCTTCTGGCTAAACTCACCATCGTACTCATATGCCTAGACATCAAAAAATTACAAGCCATACTAAGAAAATGGAAGAAATGGTCCAAGCAAAGGAGTATATCAAAGGCCCAGATGAGACACAGGATTTGAGATAATTAATGAGATGCACACAAATTTCCAAAATCAAATAAATGAGTTGAAATACAAAATGGCTAAAGAGATAAAGGACATCAAGAAGACACTGAGCAAGCCCAAAGAAGAATGTGAAATCTTGAATAGAAAAGTAACAGAGTTCAAAACCACATTAGAGGGACAGATGTGGCTTAAATGGTTGGGCGTCCGTCTCCTATATGGAGGGACCTGGGTTCAATCCCCGGGACCTCCCAGTAGGAAAAAAATAAAATAAAAAAATACATATGTAGTCGGCGCATAGGCCACCAGGCCCCTCAAGCAACGCAGCGCAGGCGGTAGGGCGCCTCTCCCACATAGGAGGATCGAATCCCAGTGAAGAGAGGAGGAGAAGGATGAGGAGAGCAGGAAACGGACACGGAGTCACCCAGCGAATGGACTCAGAAACAGCAGAAACGGGAGGTGGGGGGTAAAAATGGATAAAAGTAAATAAATAAATCCTTAAAAAAAAAAAAATAGAGGCAGACAACAGCCGACTTGAAATGATAGAAGAAAGAATAAGATATAGAAGAAAGAACAGCTGAAATTGAAGAGAGAGAAGAACAGAGAAAGTAAAGAATGGAAAAAATTGAGCAGGGGCTCAGGGAGTAAAATGATAACACTAAGTGTAACAACATACATGTCATGGGAGTTCCAGAAGGAGAAGAGAAGGGAAAAGGGGCAGAAAGAGTATTTCAGAAAATAATGGCTGAAAATTTCCCAACTCTCATGAAAGAAATGAATTTATATGTTCAAGAAGCGCAGCGTACTCCAATCAGAATAAATTGAATAGACCTACTCCAAGGCACACGCTATTCAGAATGTCAAACATCAAAGATAAAGAGAAAATTCTGAGAGCAGCAAGGAAGGAGCAAAACATCACATACAAGGAACGCCAGTAAAACTTAGTGTAGATTTCTCATCAGAAACCATCGTGGCTAGAAGACGGTGATATGATACAATTAGGATACTGAAAGGGGAAAATTGCCAGCTGAGAATTCTTTATCTGGCAAAATTGTCCTTCAAATACAAAGGTGAGTTTAAAGTATTCACAAATAAACAGAAACTAAGAGAGATTGTAAAAAATGATCCATTTTTGCAGGAAGTATTAAAGGGAGCCTTACAGCCTGAAAGAAAAAGATAGTAAAGAAAGGCTTGGAGGAGAGTATAGAAGGCAAGAATAGCAGAAAGGGTAACCAAAAGAGTAAAAAGATGAAAACAAGATATGACATATGAAAACCAAAGAATAAAATAGAAGTAAATAATGCATTTACAATAATGTCATTGAATGTGAATGGACTAAACTCCCCAGTCAAAATATATAGACTGACAAAATGGATAAAAAAAACATGAGCCATCCATATGCTGCCTATAAAAGACTCATCTTAGACCCGGGGATACAAACTGGCTGAAAGTGAAAGGTTGGAAAAAGATACTCCATGCAGATAGTAACCAAAAAAGAGCAGAGTTAGCTATACTAATATCAGACAAAATAGGGAAGCGGATGTGCCTAAAGCGATTGAGCACCTCTTTCCCACATAGGAGGTTGCAAGTTCGGTTCCCAGTGCCTCCTAAAGAGAAGACGAGCAGACACATAGAGCACACAGCAAATGGACACAGTAGACAGCAAGTGCAAAACAACAACCGTCGGGGGGGAGATAAATAAAAATAAATGTTTAAAAAAAAAAATCAGATAAAAGACTTTAAATGCAAAAAAGTTTTAAGAAATACAGAAGGCCGTTATATATTAATAAAAGAATCCATCAGGAAGGAATAACAGTCAAACATCTATCCATATAACCAGGGTGCCCCAAAATACGCAAGGCAAACTCTGGCAAAACAATAGTCGTTGGAGACGTCAACACACCACTCACATCATTAGATAGAACAACTAACTAGACAGGAGATCAACAAGGAAACAGAGAAATTGAACAATATGATAAGCTAGACCTAACGTACAGTCACAGAATGTTGCATCCCAAATCAGCAGGTTATTCTTCTCAAGTGCTCATGGATCTTTCTCCAGGATAGACCACGTGTTAGGTCACAAGGCAGATCTCAATAAATATAAAAAGATTGAAATTATATAAAGTGCCTTCTCAGATCATAACGGAATGAAACTGGAAATCAGTAATAGATGGGAAAGGGGAAAATTAACAAACGTGTGGAGGCTAAACAACACATTCCTCAATAATCAGTGGGTCAAAGAAGAAATTGTAAGTGAAATTAGTAAATATATTGAGATGAATGAAAACGAGAACACAACTTACCAAACTTATGGGTTACAGTGAAGGGAGTGCTGAGAGGGAAATTTATAGCCCTAAACTCCTACATTAAAACAGAAGGAAGAGCTAAAATCAAAGATCTAACTGAATAATTGGAGAAATTTGAAAAAGAACAGCATACCTTTCCCAAAGCAAGCAGAAGGAAAGAAATAAAGACTAGAGCACAAATAAATGAAAGTAAGCACAAAATAATAGAGAAAACAAAATCAAAAGCTGGTTCTTTGAGAAAATCAATAAAATTGACAAACGGTTCTCTAGACTAACAAAAAAAGATAGAAGATGCAAATAAATAAAATCAGAAATGAAAGGGGGGAAGTTACAACTGATCCCACAGAAAGAAAAAGGATCTTAAGGGGATAATGAGGAACTATATGCCAACAAACTAGACAACCTAGATGAAATGGACAAATTGCTAGAAATGTACAAGCAACCTTCACTGACGCTACAAGAAATACAAGAACTTTACAAGCTGATTACATTTAAAGAGATTGAGTCAGTCATCAAAAATCTCCCAAGAAAGAAAAGTCCAGGACCAGAAGGTTTCACAGGTGAATCGTACCAAGCATTTTGAGAATTAACACCAATCCTGTTTAAACTCTTCCAAAAAATTGAAGAGGAGGGAAAATTACCCAACACATTTTATGAATCCAACATCACCCTAATACCAAAGCCAGATAAAGATACTACAAGAAAAGAAAATTCCAGACCAATCTCTCTAATGAACATAGATGGAAAAATTCTCAGGAAAATACTTGCAAATAGAATCCAAAAGCATTTCAAAAGAATTATACACCACGACCAAGTAGGATTTATTTCTGGTATGCAAGGGTGGTTCAACATAAGAAAATCAATCAACATAATATACTACATTAACAAACTGAAGGATAAAAAAAAAAAAAACTGTCCATCTCGATCGATGCAGAAAAGGCATTTGACAAAATCCAGCATCTTTTCTTGATAAAAACACTTTGAAAGATAGGAATAGAAGGAAAGTTCCTCAGTATGATAAAGGAATGGAATGAAACTGGAAATCAGTAATAGATGGGAAAGGGGAAAATTAGCAAATGTGTGGAGGCTAAACAACACATTCCTCAATAATCAGTGGAAAATCCACAGCCAGCATCATACTCAATTGAGAAAGGTTGAAACTTTCCCTCTAAGATTGGAAACAAGACAAAGATGCTCACTGTCACCACTGTTATTCAATATTGTGCTAGAAGTTCTAGCTAGAGCAATTAGACAAGAAAAAAAAAAATGCATCCAAATAGGAAAAGAGGAAGCAAAACTCTCACTATTCACTGATGACATGACCCTGTATTTAGAAAATTCTGAAATGTCTATGACAAAGCTACTTGAGCTAATAAATGAGTTCAGCAAAGTGGCAGAATATAAGATTAACATGCAAAAATCAGTGATGTTTCTGGTACACTAGTAATGAACAATTGGAGGAAGAAATTGGGGGGAAAAATTCCATTTACAATAGCGACAAGAAAACTCAATTAGCTCTAGGAATCAACTTAATCAAAGAAGTACAGAACCTATATTCAGAAAACTACAAAACAATGCTTAAAGAAATCAATAAAAACCTAAACAAATGGAAAGACATTCCATGTTCATGGATTGAAAGACTAAATATTGTGTAGATGTTAATCCTACCCAAACTGATTTATAGAGTCAATGTAATACCAATCAAAATTCCAACAGCCTACTTTACAGAACTAGAAAAATCAATTAAGAAATTTATTTAGTAGGGAAAGTGCACCTGAATAATAAAAGCATTCTATAAAAGAAGAATGATGCTGGAGGACTTTCACTGTCTGGCCATGAAACATGATAAAAAGCTACAGTGGTACTGGTTTTGATGGTCTAAAGAAAGACACATCAATCAGTGGAATTGAATTGAGAGTCCAGATACATATCCTCACCTCTATGGCCAACTGGTTTTTGACAAACCTACTGTGTCCCTGTTAACAGGACACGGTAGTCTCTTTAACAAATGGTTCCAGGAGAACTGGATATCCATAACCAAAAGAATGAAAGAGGACTCCTATCTCACTCCATATACAAGAATAAACTCAAAATGGATCAAAGACCTAAATATAAAAGCCAGGACCATAAAACTACTAGGAGAAAATGTAGGAGAACATCATCAAGATCTTGTGGTAGGTGGTGGCTTCTTGGATCTTACACCCAAAGCCCGAGCAACAAAAGAAAAAATAGATAAATGGGACTTCCTCAAAACTCAACACTTTTTTTTTGCACCTCAAAGGTCTTTGTCAAAAGGGTGAACAGGAGAAAATATTTGGAAATCACATATCCGATAAGAGTCTAATATCCATGTAGTAAAAAGACATGCTACAACTCAACAATAAAAAAACAAATGGGCAAAAGACTTGATTAGACTCTTGTCCAAAGAAGAAATACAAATGGCAAAAAAACACATGAAAAAATATTCAGTATGACTAGCAATTGGGGAAATGCAAATCAAAGCTACAATCAGATATGGTTTCCCACCTATTAGAATGGCCACTATTAAAAAGACACAGAGGGGGATGGATGTGGCTCAAATGGTTTGGTGTCCGTCTCCCATATGGAGGGACCTGGGTTCGATCCCTGGGACCTCCCGGTAAAAAAAAAAAAAAAATAGACATACAACTACAGGTGCTGGACATAGGAACACTGTTGGTAGAACTGTAGAATGGTATAGCCACTGTGGAGGCCTGTTTGGCAGTTCCTGAAGAAGCTGAATATAGATTTCCATGTGACCTGGCAATACCAGTACTGGGTATATACCCAGAAAAAATGAGAGTGCTTACATGAACAGACATCTGCACATCAGTGTTCATAGCGACGTTATCTATGATTGCCAAAAGATAGAAACAACCCAAGTGTCCATCAGCCGATGAATGGATAAACCATGGTGTATTCACACGATGGAATATTATGCAACTGTAGTAAGAAATGACGTCATGAAGCATATGATAACATGGATGAACCTGGAAGACATTATGTTGAGTGAAGCAAGCTAGACCAAAAAGGACAAATATTGTATGATTGCACTATTATGAACTAAATATATTTTGTAAAATCATGGAATTAATGACTAGAATATTGGTCACCAGAAAACAATGAGTTAAGAGAATGTAAAGTGGAGGGTTAACTTGTGCAGAATTTGTAAAAAGGTCTGTTAATCTTTGGAAATGAATAAAAAACATGAAATCACAACATAGTGTTTGTAAGTAGCAGTGCTATTATATAGGCATGATAGTGGTTGAAAGAGAAAGTCTAAGGTCATGTATATTATTAGAAGGAAAGCTAAAAAATATAATGTGGGACTATGTAGCATAGTAAAACCTCATGTGAAATATGAATATGGGTAATATTGCATATATAAGACTGTTTTGCTTTGAAACTGAACAAATGTAGTTAATGTTACAAGATGTTAATATCAGGCAAAAAAAGCCCACAAACATACTAAAGTGAAAGTAACTAGACACAGTACTACATATTTATGTGATTTCGTTTATATAAAATGTAAATATAAGTCAATTTATATAAAAAATAGATGATAAATTTTTAGCTAGGTATATGGTTTAAACTTCATTTTATAATCCCCATTAGTTTTTTGTTTTTATTGTATTTTTCCTAATATAAAAATGTTTGAACATGTATCAACTATTATCATTTTCTACTACTTGGTACGAGAATTAAAAATTAAAGTACATGAAAAAAAATCTTACTCTCTGGTTTTTAAATAATATTAATTATAATTTTGCTCTGTAATTATTGTTTCCTTTTAGTTTTTCAACATATTATAAATAGTATAATATAAAGGAAGTCTCAGAAAGTTATTTTCTCTGAGCATAAAAGGTTGAAACAGCTTGATAACCTGACATCAAAGAATATAAAGTTATAAGAATTTAAAATCTGTAGTAGTCTGAGAAAAATTATGTCAGATGGCTTTGTTGCCATACTTAATCAGCCCCAAATAGTGGCTATAGTGTATAACAGTCCAGTGAATGGTTCAGTGTAATAGACATGAGAAATAAACTCTTAACAATTGTAGTCTGCTTGGAGAGGAGAGGAGAGACATTGTATAATGCAGTCATAAAACATTTCATTTAAATGATAAAATAAAATTTTATTGTTAGGACAAAACTCTAGGTTTTAGGAGCATTTGTTTTTGCTGAACTTTGCTAGATAAGCTAGGATATTAGTTATATATGTAATTCTTGTTAATATGTGATTTTGAGCAGAAATGTCAGATCCTGAAGATAATTAAAACAAGCTTGTTGATGTTTTCATTTGTATACATGATCAAAATGGTTCATTATTTTTGTTTCATTTTCTTATTTAAAAGGTGATTGTTTGAAGTATATTGTGAATTTTGAAATAAAGACATTTAACCCAGAGTTTTACAGAACATACTCATTTTCCACTGTAGTTATATATTATATATTTTTTCTATTATAAAAGTTCTTTTAGACCTTTGTGAATGATTAAAAAAAAAACCTTACATGGTGCTTGTTGACTATTACAAACATATTTTTCCGCTTCAATTCATTCTACATTTTCCTGTTACTTTTATTACAAGTTTAGTGCATAAATATTGACCATTAGTAGTTTAGTGTTTCTTTTGATGAAAATTATATAATTGTCATACTCTTACAATAAGTTTTATATGGTTAGAATGAAAATACTTTCTTTCAAAAGAGACCATTAGTATATGAATTTGGATGTTTAGTTTGGAAAGATTGATTACCAATAGCCTAAGAGTGAGATTGCAGTAACTGTGGGCAGGTATTCCTGTGTTGTTAATACCATTTCTATTCCAAGTTCTGGTGTATTTCATGATTATAAAGATTCTGAGCTTGAGACTGTTTAGTGACTTTGGGGAGATAGGAGGGGGGTATAAGGAAAATAGATCTTGGCTGATTCCATTTCCTGTCACAATAGTGCTTTGAGAATTTTTAGCCAAGGTCATTTTTTGGATATTGTAGGAGAGATCTCATTATTACTCAACCACTGAGAACTAGAATAACATGATACTACTGACAAAGCAGGTGATTAATTTTCAGTTGAAAGTGTATTAAGTAGAAACTATTTTCTTGCTCTGTGGAAGCATGTAAATTTTTTTAAAAAGCTGCTTATTTTCCCTATTTGCAGGTTCTGTACAGAGTAATGAGATGTGTGACGGCTGCAAACCAAGTGTTTTTTTCTGAGGCTGTGTTGACAGCTGCTAATGAGTGTGTTGGTGTTTTGCTCGGCAGCTTGGATCCTAGCATGACTATACATTGTGACATGGTCATTACATATGGATTAGACCAACTGGAGAATTGCCAGACTTGTGGTACAGATTATATCATCTCAGTCTTGAATTTACTCACATTGGTATGTGAATTATTCTTTTTTTGTTGCTTTTTAATATGTTGTTTTATTCAGGCCCTTAAATTTAAACTGATGTGAAAGAAATGAAGGGCTTTGATTTTTCGGAGTCAGTTTTATTTATATCTAGTATGCTTTTTAAAAAAATTTAGTATCTATTTAGTTTTAGTTTTTGAGAGCTTGTTTCAGTGAAGTTTTACTGTTTTGTTTTTTTTTTCATGAAACAATATTCATACCAGATTCTAGCGCTCCTGATAAATACTGTATAACAGAAGGTACTTCATAGCTCTTTTGAGAGGCCTTATTGGGTTTTGCTTGCCATATGAAACTTTTTATTCCTTTAATGGCTCAGCTATAAATATTCCCCTTGTCTCCTACTTTTTATTATGGACATTTTTGAAGCATGTATAGAGAATATAGTATAATGAATCTCTGCATACTTAATACTCAGATTCTATAATTAAAAACACATGGCACATCTGGTTTCATCTAGGCCTCTGACTCTTGTCTCCTCCTTACTACCCTCCATCCCCAACTGGATTATTTCAAAGCAAATTCCAGACAGCATGCTGCTGAGCATTTCTGCCAACTTTACATCTCCCTTTGCCAATGTAAAATATGTCTATGTAAGTTTAAGTGTAAATCATCTTATTAGATATCTAAACATTTCAATGGCCCAGTGTTAAGGCCTTAAAATGTAGCTTGGACATAATACTTTTTATTTTATTCTTTTAGATTGTTGAACAGATAAATACAAAACTGCCATCATCATTTGTAGAAAAACTGTTTATACCATCGTCTAAATTACTATTTTTACGTTATCATAAAGAGAAAGAGGTAAGTGATATATTGATACTGACTTTTAAAAGTTTATATCATTGAAGAGTTTGACCTGTATTATTTAGTAGATTACATGTGAAATGATAAATATTTGGATATAGAATACAGTGATTGTAATGATTCTTTTAACTTAAATTTGTTCATTGTCAAGTGTATACCTTGATGAATGATGTGTCAGATACTCTACTCAGAATAGCCATATTCATTTTTATTTGTTTTAATAAATTTTCGTAAAGATAAAACAAGTAAATGTATTTATAAAATTATAATTTTGGAAGTACTGTGTATGTAGTAAATATAACTTTATTATAAGCTTTGACTCCTAGTCAAACCCACCATAGACTTTCCAAGTAGATGTAGGAAAGCTGGTCTTAATAGACTCCTGTTGGGAAGCGGGTGTGGCTCAATCGATAGAGCTCCCGTTTACCATATGGGAGGCCCCGGGTTCGCTTCCCGGGGCCTCCTTATGAGGGCAGGCCGGCGGTGCCGTGGGCTGATGCAGCAAAACCTCACAGCAAGGGGGAGATAAGCAGACACAGAAAAAACGCACAGCAAATGGACACAGCAAACACAAGCAGCAAGGGGGGTATAAATAAATAAATAAATAAATCTAAAAACAAACAAAAAAAATAGACTCCTGTTTGTATATGTGATTTTATATTAGCTGTTCTTTTTTTAATGGCCATTTATCCATTATATATATGTAAATAAAGCTTTATAGATTTAAAAAGCTCGCTGATCTGTGTAGGTTCCCCGAGTTTTTTTATTTTTTTAATTTTTAAAATTCAGATCTTTGCTCTTCTTGACAGCAGATTTATCAGTCTTAAATTGATTTGCATAGTCATTGCTATGTGGTGATTTATTTTCTATATAATTGTAAAACATTTATTTTCTGTTTAGTTATTTCACTAATTTTTTCTTTTTAAGGTTGTTGCTGTTGCTCATGCTGTTTATCAAGCAGTTCTTGGCCTGAAGAATATTCCTGTTCTGGAGACTGCCTATAAGTTAATTTTGGGAGAAATGACTTGTGCCCTAAACAACCTACTGCATAGCCTTCAACTTCCTAATGCCTGTTCTGAAATACAGCATGAGGCTTTTAAGAATCATGTATTCAATGTAGACAATGCAAAATTTGTAGTTATATTTGACCTCAGTGCCCTGACTACAATTGGAAATGCCAAAAACTCATTGATTGGGGTGAGTCTTTGTAATGACTTTGTTTTTCCACTTTTAAACCTTTTCTTACTGGATTTTTTGTATTTCATTTATCATCATGTCACTATTTCTGCAGAATCTCTGTGTAAAAAATGGCCATACTTAGGACATACCTTGATAAGTAAAATTGGTAGGAATATTTTCTTGCCATTATGTTTAGCTCTCTTCTTTTTCCTTTACAACTTTTGATAAGATTTTTAAAATACGATTTTATTTTCTAGAAGATGTCTTTTTACGAGTTTCTCCTATTTACTCCAGCATGCTTACAGAAAATTTGTCAGTGATTTGTACAGCTCTGTTAAGATGCAGCCCCTTTCTTCTTACTCTACTTAATATGTTTCCTGCCCTCCTTTGAAGTGGTAGTACTTGCACATGGTCTTACTTTTTGGTGCCTGCTTTTCTCTGGGAGCATTCATATATACTTTGTTTTGGAAAATAAAGATTTTTTTTCTCCAAGAAATTTGAAGCAGCCCTGCTTTTGATTTATAATTATAAATAATTTTGATTATAATTATGGCTTCTATATTTCTTTCTCCTATTGGACCTTGCCAGGTTGAGAAACATTATTTCTAATAGGAAGTAATGGGCTGTAATTAAGGGTTAAAGTTTTCTGAGAGAGATGGGAGGGGAAACTGAAAAATTGACTTTTATTCTTAAATTAAATGCTTTCCATATTTGATTAGATTGTCTTGTATCATTTCATAGCTACTCTTTTGCTCTTTGCTAGTTATGGCTTATGTACAAGGACTGTAATAAACTCTTCCTTTCTTTATATTCTAAAATTTCATTTTTGAGGCATTTGTTTTGTATACAGATTTTAGGAAGAGGCTTATGTCCTACACTCTGGAAGCAAGACGAGGGGGTGGGGAAGGGATAGTTAGGTAGAATTGGAGTGTCTTAGCAGTAGAATGCAAAAGGGAAGGATGGAAAAAACTTAGATTGGCAGGATGTGCCTCTTTTCACACTGGATGGAGTACCTTGCCATTCTCAGTATAGAGAAAATTGAGGAAATGGAGTCTACTACACCAGCAGGTACAAAAAAGTTAGTTTAGGCCAACGGTCAGCAAACTAGCCTATGGGCCAAATCCAGTCCACCACCTGTTTCTTTTGTTTTTAACAGCTATGTTGAGATAGAATTCACTTACCATACAATTCATCTATTTAAAGTGAACAATTCAGTGATTTTCAGTATATTCAGTGTTGTGCAACCATCGCCACACCACCATCTGTTTCTGTAAAGAAAGTTTTATTGGAACATAGCCACTCTCAGTCATTTGTGTTTTGTCTGTGGCTGTTTTCTCAGTGAAGTGGCAGAGTTGAGGAGCTGCAACATGCAACAGATGTTGTGGCCCACAAAGCTTAAAATATTTATTATTTTGTCTTTACAAAATATGTTTGCTGACCCGTGGATTAGTCTACTTAGATTGCCCCCAAATTTAAATTTAAATCTATAATTATAACTTTAAAAAATGTCTAAACATACTTATTTTGAAGGATAAACTATTTGTATGCTTATGCATGACTTGGACATGGGGGGAGGGGGCAAACGTTTACTTTCTTCTATATATTGTCAGATGTGGGCGCTATCTCCAACTGTATTTGCACTCCTGAGTAAGAATCTGATGATTGTACATGGGGACTTAGCTGTCCACTTCCCTGCCATTCAGTATGCAGTGCTCTACACGCTGTATTCTCATTGTACCAGGTACTATATTTACAAATACTTCTTACAAAGGGGAAAAATGTTTTTGTAGGGGAAAAGGGCCTTTTAAAGTACAGATTTTTAAAACTGTGTTTTGATTTAACTTTGGAATTGCTTACTTTTTTCATTAAAAAAGAAATATCTGTACTTTATCTTTCAGGCACGATCACTTTATATCTAGTAGTCTTAGTTCTTCATCCCCTTCTTTGTTTGATGGAGCCGTGATTAGTACTGTAACTACAGCTACAAAAAAACATTTCTCAATTATATTAAATCTTCTGGGAATATTGCTTAAGAAAGATAACCTTAACCAGGACACAAGGTACCTAAGTATATTTTATATTAACAACTGTTTCTAACTTTATTAGTTTGTGCTTTATAATTTGAGAATAAGAAATGTAGATTATGGAGATGGGCTATAGAGCAGCCTCTTCACTGTGAAACACTCTAAAATTTGGTTTTATTATTTAATATTTTTTGCTACAATTTATGCTAGTTTGGGGACATTTTCTTAAAAGGCATGTAACCCTTTTGACAAAATAGCCTTTATAATTTGAATTTTTGCTTATCACTTGAGATATTTGAAAAACCAAAAGAAAGGCAATGTAAGAAGAGTAGGTTTTTTGTTTTGTTTTGTTTTTGAGGCGGTACTGGGCGTTGAATATGGGACCTCGTACACAGGAAGCAGGCGCTCAACCACTGAGCTACATCCTCTCCCCTAAGAGTAGGGTTTTAAAAGTGTTTTGTTTTTTAATTTTTTAAAATGTAAAATCAACCATATATTTTGTGTTTCAGGAAACTGTTAATGACCTGGGCTTTGGAAGTGGCTGTTTTAATGAAGAAATCTGAAACATATGCCCCTTTATTCTCTCTTCCATCTTTCCATAAATTTTGCAAAGGACTTTTAGCCAACAGTAAGATTCTATAACTTTTTAATTTTACTAACCAACCCTTAAAAAGAGATCTTTGGTAATGGGAGAATGTAGTCAGTTGAGCACATTTCCTGACATGAAAATGTATAATCCTTAATTTACTGACAGATACTTAAATCAATGTTAATTTTTCTTTGTTCAGTATGCAGTGCTTATGTTAAGTGATTGTCACATTTTTAAGGTTTTGTGAAAGTTTATGCAATCCATACAGTTTAAAAATTTCCCTAAGAAAGATGTTTGGGTGACTAGTCACTTATTTTAAGTGGATTTGTTTGAATGTACCATCTCCTGAATGTTACTGCTAGTAATTATTCCATTCAAGAACAATGCCTAATCCATAGGAGGAATTCACTATTTGAATGAATGAGTTCAGAAAATATGACAAACTGCATATACTTTCTTCTGATTAGCTGAAAGTAGCTATCTTTTCATTTTTCCTAGCTCTTGTTGAAGATGTGAATATCTGTCTGCAAGCCTGCAGTAGTCTACATGCTCTCTCCTCTTCCTTGCCAGATGATCTTCTACAGAGGTATGTACCAAAGAGCATATCTATTCACGCTGGCCTTAATAACTTGAAAAATTACCAAACTTGCATTATCTATTTCATTTTTTATAGATGTGTTGATGTTTGCCGTGTTCAACTCGTCCATAGTGGAACTCGTATTCGACAAGCATTTGGAAAGCTGTTGAAGTCAATTCCTTTAGATGTTGTCCTAAGGTATAATAGTTGTTTTGGCACAAAGACATCCCATTATGTTTTTACTGCCTGGTAATAGTCTTGTTTTTAAAAGGGAATAAGCCTAAATATGACATTAGTAAATTAATGTCATGTCCTGAACAGTGCATCTTCTCTGTTAAAGTGATATTAAGGGATCAAATTATGCAAGTCGAGAAGAAAATAACAGAATTTTATATTTTTTATGAGCCTCAGAGTCAAATAATTCATACAGTGCAAAAATGTACTGCTTAATGGCTCAGATATTTGAAAAACTAAATTGTAATCTCTTACAGTTTTTGATTGAGTTGATTTGGGAGCTCTAACAACCTAAAAGCTTGAAGTTGGAATGGCATCTCTTTGTCCGTGTAAAAGTCTTAATTTTATTATAGTTTTTATTTCTAATTCAGTTAGCAAGGAAGTAACCTATTTACAGTGTGTGATAACCTTTTAATTAAAACAGTTTGCATAACAATGATTTTATTTTCTGTCTACAGCAATAACAATCACACAGAAATTCAAGAAATTTCTTTAGCATTAAGAAGTCACATGAGTAAAGCACCAAGTAACACATTCCATCCACAAGATTTCTCTGATGTTATTAGTTTTATTTTATATGGGAACTCACATAGAACAGGGTAAGGCATTTCTTTGACCAATACATCTGGGAAAAATAATTTGAATTTTACTTGAGTATCTTAACCCTATTTCCAGTTTTGAGGAGAAAATGTGTATGTGTGGGGAGGTAGAAAATAACATTATTCTCAGATGGGTTGCTTTAGTTTTCTGCAGTGGAAAGAACTGCTCTAAAGATAGCCTTTGAAGAAATTGAGTTTTGAAATTGAGTGCTTTTAAACTTCAGTTGTTAACTGATTTGATGTCGTCTCCCATGCTTTGGAATGGGGCCTGGGGGTCTAGATATGCTGGCGATGATTACCTGCAGCAAATGAGTTTTCTCCTGATAGCTAAATTGTCCTCACCATTTACCCTAATAATCCATCCACCCCATACCCTGTCTTGTTTTAACTGTGAAAGTTAAATGAGAGGTAGGATAACATACTGCTTCCCCATTTCATAGGTTTTGCCTTTGGGGGAAGGGAAAATTGTAGTCCCTTACTCATATCCCCCTTGCAGTAGTTTTGGATTATTAAAATAAAGTTGTCATTGTCTGTTAAATGTGAAACTGCTTTTCCCAGGAAGGACAATTGGTTAGAAAGATTGTTCTATAGCTGCCAGAGACTGGATAAGCGTGACCAATCAACAATTCCTCGAAATCTCCTAAAGACAGATGCCGTCCTTTGGCAGTGGGCAATTTGGGAAGCAGCACAGTTCACAGTCCTTTCTAAGTTGAGAACCCCATTGGGGAGAGCTCAAGATACCTTCCAGACCATTGAAGGTAATCGACTCTTTCGGCTTTTTCAAACTTTGTGGTATAAATACTTTTTGCCTTATTAATCAAGAGATTATTAATAAAAAAATAATAAAACAAAGATTTGGAAGTACTTTTTAAAAATTTTAATACTTTTCAGTTAATCTTTCAGGTGTATTTGTTTGAATAAGCTTTCATTGAGTAATTGTGTTGATAACAACATGGGTGTCTTTCCCCCCCACCCCCCAAAAAAACTTGGAGGAGACTTGTGTGAAGAAAACATGTTTTTGCCTAAAATGAGAAAGATCTTTAATGTGGGGATTTTTTGTTTTGTTTTTAAATGGTGGATATACACAGTATATTTGATAACTGTGAGATTGTGAAATTATCTCTAAGAACTTCTAGAATCTTTAAAGATTTCTTTTTAATTTGGAATCTTGTCTTTGCTTGTAGGTATCATTAGAAGTCTTGCAGCTCACACATTAAACCCTGATCAAGATGTTAATCAGTGGACAACTGCAGACAATGATGAAGGCCACAGTAGTAACCAGCTTAGACTTGTTCTTCTTCTCCAGTATCTGGAAAATCTAGAAAAATTAATGTATAATGCATATGAGGGATGTGCTAATGCATTGACATCACCTCCCAAGGTTGGTTTCAGTGGGATAGTGTTGCTTTGTGCCAGTTTACATGGTCAAACCTGGTAGTGTGAGCAGAGCTGAAATCACAATAGACTTGTGATTTGGTTTATGTATATTTCAGACATGGATACTTATCATTTGAACCAGTCCTGAGTACCTCTTTCCCTTTATTCTAAAGGTCATTAGGACTTTTTTTTACACCAATCGCCAAACTTGTCAAGACTGGCTGACTCGGATCCGACTGTCCATCATGAGGGTTGGATTGTTGGCAGGCCAGCCTGCTGTGACAGTGAGACATGGCTTTGACTTGCTTACAGAAATGAAGACAAATAATCTATCTCAGGTAAAATGGTGTGTTTAGAATTCATTTTAAATCTATTAGAGAAACGAGTTTAGTTCTTTTGCTATGGTTTAATCTGTAGATAAAATAAATGAAAATTTCCATTCTTTTCAGAGTTCTTGATCCAATATTTGTCAGAACAGTAAATGACAAAATCACCTATTTATGTTTTCTATTTGGGATATGTTGAAAATAAGTATTTCTTAAGTTTAAGTATTAGAACTTTAAGGTAGTTCTAAAAAAAAATGCCTATAGGGGAAATAATCTTTCTAATGTATGGGAAAGTGCTTGCACAATTCCTGACCTGTAAATGGATTCACAATAACTATTTGGTATTGAATCCAAAAATAGCAAAATGTTTGCTAATTAAGATAATATCAATAGGCAGTATTCAAAGAAAGACATGACTAACGCCCACGTGCTATGCTATGAAGGTTCTGTCAGTCAGCTTTTGTGTCTACTCTATATGTAACATTTTGAGAATTTTAAACTAAATAATGTAATACCATTACCATGTATGTTTGAGTTTAGTTAGATATGCTTAATTTTGATCAGTAGTCCTTAATATAATAGGGATTTCAATTTCAATGCTGTCCGAGGTCTGTGATTAATTTTTCTGAATGCCGTTTTCAGGGGAATGAATTGGAAGTAATGATCATGATGGTGGTAGAGGCACTATGTGAACTTCATTGTCCTGAAGCTATACAGGGAATTGCTGTCTGGTCTTCTTCCATTGTTGGGAAAAATCTTCTCTGGATTAATTCAGTAGCCCAGCAGGCTGAAGGAAGGTGAGCTGGAAGGAAGGAAATGGGTGGTACATTTACTTTGTGTTTGAATCCTTTGTATTAGTGACTAACATGGTATTTAAATGTTAAAACGGCTTTGCTTAATTTCAGCCATTGAAGCTTGCTATAAATCACTTCAATTAGGAGGCATCTTTAGGTGTTTTTTTGTTTTTTTTTTTAATTAGCAGCAATACTTGACTGCCTTACTTACTTAGATAATTAGTAGCAAATCATACTGAAAAACAAAATCTGTCAATTATATATTTGTAAATACTTTTGGATTTGATCTTCCACATTAGAGTCTGGCACAAATTACCCTTTATCTTGAGAGTGCTTGCTCATTAGTCCTGTAAACTTAAATTCAGACTCATTCAGTTCCTTTAGCAGATTGAGCATATGCTATAAGTCTGTGTCCATTTATGTTAGTTTTAGTGAATCTGGAAAATGGAGAAAAAATGAAAGAACTGTTCATAATTCCATCTTCTAGTGTTAACTCATTTGTTTTAATTTATATGCTTTTCTAATTCTTTTTTCTTTCATACTTATTTTTCTCCCTTGTTTTTCACAAATACCAATATACATAGGTACAGTTTTGTGACCTATTTTTTCACCTTAACAATATTTTTAAAATATTTTGTTATGTTAAATAGTCTACTTTGTGATTTTTAATGGCATGGTTGTATTTTTTGTGAGTGTACCATAATTTAACATACCTTATTGCTAGACATAAAGGCTGTTTCTGATGTTTTTTTATTAATAATCTTAATGCTGTAATGAACACCATGACACTCAATCTCTGCTCATATTTCTGATTTTTAAAAAATGTATTCCTACAAATTGACTTACTTGGAGAAAGGTTATAGACCGTAATGTTTATGATACATACTATTGCTAAGTTGCTCTACAGAAGCGATGGTTCTAATTTATACCCCTTCCTGTTGAGTCCTCCCTTCCCTGCACCTTTGTAAGTATTGGGGATCACTGAGAAATAAGAACCTTGCCATCATTGTCAGTGAAAAAATTTGTTTTTTAATTTACATCTTTATTTACTAATGACTAGCAGCAGAACTTTTTCCACATTATATTGTTCATTTGTGATTTTTTTATAAAATGAATTAATGTCTTCATGGCCTTTGTCATTTTCCTTTTAATCTGTGAAATTTTATTATATTCACTAGGATTGTTGATGATATAATTTATTGTGTAATTTGTTTTTAATTTGTTCTTTTGACCACCAGAAGTGTCAAATTATTATGCAGTTAAATCTGGGACATTGTGGATTCTTTTTTTGCATTTATCCTTCTGTGTAGCCTTTCCATACATTGAAATGTGATGTTTACCAACATTTTCTACAAGTTATTTCATGCTGCCTTTTTTCTTTTACATTTAACTATCTTCAGATTTTTCACTTGTTTTGAGGAAGAGATCTAATTTGATTCTTCTCTCCCTCAAATAATTAACTCATCTTCTCAGCTCAATTTTTGAATAATCCATTCTTTTACCAGTTGTTTTTGAAATGACCTGTGAAGTATTTAAAAATAAGATGGCTTTGATTTGTGTATAAGGTTTGAAAAGGCTTCTGTGGAGTACCAGGAGCACCTGTGTGCCATGACAGGCGTTGACTGCTGTATCTCTGGCTTCGACAAATCTGTTCTCACGCTGGCCAACTCAGGGCGTAACAGTGCCAGTCCCAAGCATTCTCTGAATGGTGAGCATGCAAAATTTAAATCAAACAACTCAAACGCCATAGTTAAATATTTTGTTCTGATGATCTTGCTGTATGTTTTTGGGTTTCTGTGCTCTGTGAAATACTTGTAACTGCTATGGATCTCTCTTTTTTAAATTTTATTTTGTGAAATACTTTCACTCAGGTGAATCCAGGAAAACTGTGCTGTCCAAACCAACTGACTCCTCCCCTGAGGTTATAAACTACTTGGGAAACAAAGCATGTGAGTGCTACATTTCAATTGCTGATTGGGCTGCTGTACAGGAGTGGCAGAATGCTATCCACGACTTGAAAAAGAGTACCAGTAGTACTTCCCTCAACCTAAAAGCTGATTTCAACTACATAAAGTAAGGATTTTTTTACAATTGTGGTGTGTAACCCAATTAAACAAATTTTCAATAACTATAAAGTCTTCCTCTGTGCCAGAAAAATATTAAAATTGGTCATATCTACTAATGCAAAAATGATCATAGTTCTAATAATGCTATTGTTATAAAAGTGACTACAGTGTGAAACCAACATTATAGGTAATGAAGGAATTTGTACAATGAAAAACAGACTTATAGCTGTTGAGAGTCATGTGAAATTCTCAGAGACTATTTTCTAAAACTTAGAGCCAAAATGCATGTGAAGAGAAATTTGTCACTGCTTTGGAAAGGATCACATTTGATGCCTTCATTTCTAAACTGGCTTTGAATATCATTTATCCTTAAGAGAGTGTTTGTGAAAATTTGTGAAATAAACTCCCTTTTCCTCTCTGCGTTTAACAATCCCCAACATTTGAGTACCGTCTGTATCTTAGACACTTGGCCAGGAAGATAAAGATCACTACACTTTGTATGCTATCCCTGGCATCACTGAGCTCAGCTTCTAGTGAGTAAGCAAATCAATGGTTAATTTCTTCATTGAATAACCACTACATGCCAGTCAGTGGGATACAGCAGTACATAAAACAGAAATGAATTCTAACCCTGAGGAGCTGGCATTCTGGCAAGGGGAAGATAGACAAGTGCACAGGGTCAGAGAATGCCTGTCAGGGTGCCTTTTGAGCACAGGTTTGAGGGAACTGACTAGATGTGAAAATGGTGGGCTTAGATTGTTCTGGAAATGGCCAGTGTCGTTGGAGCAGACTGAATAATAGGAGGTAAGGGCAGAGAAGTGGTTGGGAACCACTATAAGGATTTTTACTCTAAGATAGAAAATCTTAGGCAGGATTTGAGTGTAGAGGAGTGTCATGATCTGACTTAGTGGTTTACTCTCCTGTGTTGTGAAGAGACTTAAGGTGGAGAGCAAGGGTAGAACACCAGCATTAATTTGTGGTGTGAATGTAGAGGGGGAAGAAAAGTTGCTATTAAATGAAGTAGGGAGCACACAGGGAACAATAGAGCATGGTTCAACTATGTGTGAAACATGAAGATGAGATTGTTCAGTAAGCAGTTAAGACTTGGGTTTGGAACTAAGGAGAAAAGTCCAAACCAGAGTGAGATTTGAGGGTCATCACTTTGTAGGTGGGAATTAAAGGACCTCTTTTCCTTTTTACTCTTTGTGTCGCTAAACCACAGGTAATGTTCTGGAGAATCGTGAGTGAAAAGGAAAGAGGGCCAAGGCCAGAATCCTTTTGGCATCTTAATTTAAGGAAAGGGAGAGGAAGCCATCTATGAAAAACAGTACATTGAGGAAGGCATTGTTGTAGATGTAGAAGAACCAGATGGGAGTAGTCAACCTTGTTAGATGTTCCAGAGACTACAAGAAAGAAGGGTTTTGTAGAGAGGTAAAGAGAAAAAACAAGGTTGAATAATATTGAGTGGTGGAGAAATGTGAAGCAAAAAGCTTTTGATTATTTGGTCAGTGAATTTTTCTTGAAGTCCAAGAGAGGAAGTTATGACTGGAGGAGAATATTTGTGTGTGTGTGTGTGTGTGTGTGTGTGTGTGTGTGTTTTAAATATTGGAGAGATTGTGTTCTTTTGGCTAAGGGGAAGGAAAGGAGCCACTAGAATGCAAATATTAATAAGGAAAGCATTTAAAGTTGGGTACAGACATGAGTTTGGGAATGGATGGTAGATTGGGGGTAAGGGTAGAGGAAATTAAAGCCTGTGGCTATGATGGAATAGTATGCAGCCTTAAGAAGAAATGAAGTCGTAAAGCATATGACACCGTTGATGAACCTGGAGGACATTACGTTGACCAAAGCAAGCCAGACACAAAAGGACAAATACTGTATGAATACGTTACTATGAACCAAATATATTTTATAACATATTGTTTGATTCAAAAAAAATTTATATGTATCCAATACATTTAATTAAGAAATGTATGTACTTATTCATCTGTGTTTACTTTTTAGTTGTTTATATTTTCAATTAAATGTACAAAATAAAGTTAAAAAAATGAAAAGAAAAGAAAAAAAGCCTGTGGCTTTTTTTCAGAGAGTCAGTCATTAGCTGAAAGTGTGAGGGCCTTAGAGAGCATAGTGGAAAAGATTTGTCATACCCCCAGAGGAAACTAAGTAGGGACATAGGAAACAGGCCATTGGAGGGGACTCAAACCCTTTAGGGGGAGAAAAGACAGAAATGTTGTTGTTCACCAAACCTCAGCACTTCATCTGTGCCCAGTAATTAAGGCTCACCCAAGAAGTCACTAGTTGCATTGATCCAGAGTTGGAGCTTATTATGGTGGAAGCAAGTCTAGAGTAAGTCAAGTGCTGTACATTTCCAGTGCTACATCCAAGCTGAGTTGTAAAGGAAGTTACACAGTGAGAGGGACAGGTCAACTGATGGAGAGGAAAGCAGTTGAGAAACCATAAATCTTCATGGTTGGAGAACAGGTATATCAGAAATAGGGACAGAGTGAGGGATCTGAAAGTAGCAGCGGGGAGCTAGGAGGATGAGGCCTGTCATCCTGGCATCGATTTCTGCAGGATTATAGGAAAGACTTTCAGAGGTGTCATCGTTTTCACAAGGTGAGGAGATGGAAAGGAAGAGTTCCTTTGAAAAAAGGAAAATGGGTTCCATGAAACACAATGAGAAAGGAAGAGAGGGAGGGAGGCCAGTAGTGCAAGAAGGCAGGACTAGGATAGAAGATTGAGGTTACAAAAAAGGAGACCTATGAGTTTATGCTTTAGGTGAGGAAATGAGGCAGTATAGGGAGTTTAGCTCCAATTCTAGTTGTCCTGCAGAGGCCTACTGTCAGTGTGTTGGACAGGGCCTGAGGATAACAGGCCACAATAGACAAAAAGAGAAGGGAGACATGGAGGGGTGAGACAGCTAAGCTGAATGTATATAGCTATGACTTTCTGGTTTGCCATGCTAATTTTAGTGCTTATTAAGATGCTAATCCCATCTTCAAAATTAAACTTAAAATAGTGGCATACATGGAAGGTACTTCCTCAAAGAATACCGTACAAACTGTTATCTTTTCCTAGAATTGTTCTAGTTTTTTTGAATGGTATATAGTCCCACAGGCTGGATATAGTGTAATATATTTTAAAATAAGCTAACCAATGTTTTAATTACAGATCACTAAGCAGTTTTGAGTCTGGAGAATTTGTTGAATGTACTGAGCAATTAGAATTGTTACCAGGAGAAAATATAAATCTACTTGCTGGAGGATCAAAAGAAAAAATAGGTATTTGGGAAAAATTTTTAAATTATTTTTATGGACAAACTGCTGACAATTTTTGGCTTAGTATATTTTAGTGGAAAATCTGGAAGTTGTACATTTATTTTGGAGAAGAGTCCCAGGGGAAGCAACAAAATTAGGGCTGTTCTAGTTACATCTGATTTGGCAAATGAAAACAGTTCAGTTAAAATTCAGCAAACTGAAAAAATGCTACATTAATATGTTGAGATTTATCTAGCCATTTTGCTTGAACAAGTAGTGTTTGAGCTAAATATTTTCTTGGTGACTTGGAGTCTTGATTGACATATTGATGTGGTTCATGTTTTTTATCACAACTGGAACGTTTTGTAAAATGCATATAAAGTTAGTATCGTGAGTATTCTCTGTTAATATTGATTGCTAGTTTTGGTAGATTTGCAAATATAGGTCTAAATTTGTGTTAAATTATAGAGTTGATTTACTGATTTTTGAACCTTTGAAGTCAACTGATTTTGGGGGGACCTGAAGTATAATTTTATATGAAGTAAATTTTTCATGTATCTATCAGATATGCTTAGTCATAGTGTTCAGCTGTCTGAACTAAAATATGAAAGGTATTCATTTTCATTATTTTAAGTGGAGTGTTGTTTTTTTTATTTTCCCTTGAGGTATGAGATATTGAACCCAGGACCCTGTACATGTCAGAAGCAGGCACGCAACCACTGAGCAACACCTGCTCTGAGATTATTTTTTAGTACTATCAAAATATGTTGTCACTCTTGTACATTACAAGCAAATTATTTAATGAAATTTACTTAACCTCTACAGATATGAAAAAACTGCTTCCTAACATGTTAAGTCCTGATCCAAGAGAACTTCAGAAATCTATTGAAGTTCAGTTGTTGAGAAGTTCTGTTTGTCTGGCAACTGCTTTAAACCATGTAGAACAAGATCAGAAGTGGCAGTCCATTACTGAGTAAGTTTAATCTTCAGGTGGTAAATGTGCATTATATATGTCATCATGACAATTGTGTATACGTTGGGGCATTTACCTGATCACTACAATGATCTCATAGTTTCATTTTAATTTTAAGTCATGTTATGTGAATGCTACTTGCCTATATATATAAACTGAGGTTGAAACTACATAAAATGTAAAAATCCTCAAAAGCAAATGTTCTGGCTTATTTTGTATTGTTTTACTAAAAAGCAGACTGCTCCTCTTATTCCCCCTTCTTTGGATGCCACTCTAGTGTCCAACTACACTGTTCCTTCAGTAGTTACAAGTTGAAAAATCTCATTTACTAATTGATAGTAAACATGTTGTTTCAGAAATGTGGTAAAGTACTTGAAGCAAACCTCCCGCATAGCTATTGGACCGCTGAGACTTTCCACTTTAACTATTTCGCAATCCTTGCCAGTTCTAAGTACCTTACAGTTGTATTGCTCATCTGCTTTGGAGAACACAGTTTCTAACAGACTTTCAACAGAGGTAGGTATATGTGCATTTTTACAATCATATTAATAGGCATTAATCTTAATAGGAATCGGTATAGAACAAAGGCATTATTTTGTGAGTTTTTAAAATAACGTTTGTAGTTGGAACAAACTACAAGTTTTGGGCAAACTCAGAAATCCAAAATGCCATTTTCAGGTAAATGTTCATTTGAGGAGTAAATGGGATAGACAGACAAACTTAAGATATATAACCTCAGGAGTACCTAATTGCTTAATATTTGCCTCCAAATGAGGTATTATCTTATTCCCCTTTGAAAGAATAGTGACAAGTACATCTTCTGGTATCGAGAAATAATCATTGTTTTCATGCATTCTTAAGAGTTTAAAAGAGAAAATTTTTCTTTGTCTTTTTCTTCTTTGAGTGTATGTGTGTGTGTGTGTGTGTGTAAACATATTTCCCTTAGGCAGATTGAGTATATTTTAGATTTGCCCAAAATGAA
>JAQZBX010018339.1:0-29410 GCA_029593785.1 Cabassous unicinctus | reverse complement strand
TGGCTGCAGGCTCACGGTCTCGTCTCGTTGAACACACGAGATGAGTGCTGTTAAACCAATGCCGTGAGTTGCCTGTGGAACGAGCTGCGTGTACAGCAGGACCACGACTTGGTTGGATTAGGGGCAAAAAGCCGACCAAAACCAGCCCTTCGCCGCAGCAAGTGTGAGCAGCTCTGGCCTAGTTCGTCTCTGGCGTTGGGTCCAGGTGGAGGATCACAGTGGTAAAGCATCTGTTGTTTCAGTCACTCCACTTGCTGCCTTTCTCTTTCCCCATCCAGCATGAAAAATAAGAGTAACACTAGCCACTGTACAAGTGCTTTTGATGTGCTGTGCACTTTACTTATACTGTTGAATTTATTTCACGCGTCAACTGGTTTAGATGCCATAATTATTCCCATTTGAGAGACCAGCAAACCAAGGCCAGGATCACACCACTGGCAAGTGCTAGAGCCAGCATCCCACCCTACCATCTGACTTTAGAACCTTCCTCAGTTCCCACCGTCATTACGTTACTCTGCTCCTTATGTAGTTTGTCGTTGGAGGTGGTATTTGCTAAAAAAATAAAAAGAAAGTGTGATTTAAAAAATAAATAGCATGGGCCCAAGTGTCAGGGAAGTGGTTTGACCTCAGAACGGTTTTTGCCTTTTCTCAGCCCCCGCCTTGTTCTTGCTGTGGTGCCATGCCAGGGCATAGCTGGGGGGGAGCCAGCTTTGGGAATTTGAGAACCGAAGCTCAGTAATGGCACACCTGGGCGGCACGGGGTGCTTTTTTATAGCAGTTGCTTCGTGCGATCCCCACAGCAGTCATGAGAGGCACAGAGGGAAGACGTTGTTCTTTCTCCGTTTCACGGGCTGGGAAGTTAGGCGCGAAGCAGCTCAGTGGGTGACCTAGCCCTGTTGACTCCAAATGTCTACATCTGCCGTGCTGTACACAGCAAGAATACAATACACGTTTGTTGCACTGATTCGTGTGTCAGCCACGGTGGTCAACACGGGAGAACGAAGGCTGCAACACCTTACGGGAAGCCGGAGGCTAACGACCGCGGCACTTGGCACTGGCCCTGTGTGTGTGCAGCCGAGGCTTGGCCAAAGAGCCAGGCCCCCTCCCTTTCTTTCCTCCTTCCGCAGGCTTTCTTGCACGCTCTTTGTCACGTGGGAGGCCACGACGGGGAAGCGCAGTGCTCGACGCCGTCCTGTATCTTCCCGCTGCCTATCCTGTCGACTAATTCCTAGCTGACCCTGTAGTCTTCTGGAACGCGGTACTGTGTGCTGAGCCTGTGTCTCAGCCGTATTGAAAGGAATGGCATGGAATACTGTTTATATGTTTTGAAATTTTCCTTTCACCAATTTACCCCTCAACTATAAAGACAGAAGTAACTTTCCCTGGCTAGGGAGAGCAGGAGAAGCAGCACACTGTGCCGCTGGCCTGGTTTGGAGGCCGAGGATCAGCTCAGCCCTGAGCACCGGCTTTCTTAGAGGCTGGATTTGTCAGCCCTGTGTGGGACAATTCCCTTCCAAAGACAGGAATCATAGGCTGCAGTAAACTTTGACTGTGCCCTGGCTTGGTGGCTTCCTGAAGGTCACTCCAGCCTTAGCGGGGTCTCGAGCAGAGGGATAGCTGTCCTTGACCACCACATACTACCCAGCCGAGCTGCTGAGGCTCTGTGGCCACATATTCCACCCTTCATGCTGATGTGAGCCACTCCTCTTCTCCTCCCTGTGGTTGCAGAAATCTTCCTGCTGCTGCTGCTGCTTCCCCCCTCCCTTCCCCGGAGCACCACGTACCCACACGACTCGTTCTCCTGGCCAAGGAGTTTTTGCAGGAAGGGAAGGAATTTTTTCCAGCTGATGAGAATAACCAGCATGTACTAGCCACATCTGCATTGTCTTAGCACATCGCAGGTGGCAGTCTTCATTGTCCCTTTCCAGTGGGATGTCGAGCCATGCCAAAGTCCGTTTTCCTACCTGTTTAGAATTCTAATATTTAAAAACAAATCAAAACTGGAGCTCCCATGATGGAGGTGTAGTGGTGTGTGTGATCTAGCAATGGTGCTTGCAGAATGTGTGCCCCAGTTTTGAGTCTGGGGCAGCAGCTCCCTGGTGGGCAGAGGAGGGCTCTGTTGATAGCTTGTCCAAGTCTACCATGGCTTGATAGAAAGCGCACAGGATTTAGAATCCCGTAGCTCTGGGTTCAAATCCCAGCTTGGCCTCCAGCTTGGACTAGTGTGAACCTTTGTGGGCCTCGGTTGCTGCATCCATGTGGTGGTTGTGAAGACGAGGCTCAGCATAGTGTTGGACGTAACAGATGCCCATCCATCGGGGCCCTGCTTCCACGCTAGCTCTAGTTCTTTTGAGGTGAAATATGGAAGGTTGTTCTGGAGACAGAGAGAAAGGTGGTTTCTGTGAAGCTGTGGAGTGGTATTAAAATCTGATCACTTCTCTGTAACCCAGAAGAAGGAAATGGCCTCACAGGTCTCCCTAACCTTCAGTGAGAATTTCAGAAGGGGGTGTGGGGAGGGGGGGGTGGCATCTAAGGTGGTTAAAGGAGAGCCCCCTAGCTCCCGCTGTGGGGTGGGAGCCTGTGGCTGTGACTTCTCAGTGTGTTCTGGGGGCATAGGGCGGCAAGCCCCCCAGACCCGAGGGGAAATGCTAGCATCAGAATTTAAAGTGGGCTTTGTTTTCAGGGTTGGAAAAAGACTCAGCAGACTCCGAGGTAGTTTAATCTCAGGCGTGTTGGGTTTTGGATTACGCACTGGCTTTTCTCATTTTAGCATAAAACATAAGTATATAATATGTTCCACTTTAAATATACAATTCAGTAACATTAGTTACTTTTCATTTGCAATGTTGTGCTACCATCACCACCATCCATTGCCAAAACTTTTTCACCATCCTAAACAGAAACTCTGTACCTGACTCCAGGCCCTGGTAAGCTGTAATCTACTTTCTGTCTCTATGAATTTGCTTATTCTAGATAATTCATAAAAGTAGAAACCTCCTCATTTTAATTTTGAGTTTAGAGAAACCATAGGCGCTTCATAGTGAGCTGGCTGCATTCGCTGGATCTGTGAGGACCCTGGACTTACGTTAGTCTTGGAATTTGACTCTCCTTAGATACTATGGAAGATATCAAAACTATCTCATTCCTACTGGAAATAAGGAGGGGCTCAGGAATTGTGTTTTAAAATGAACTGCAAGAAGACGTACCCAAGGGTGAACAATGATGGTAAACCTGGGAGGGAACTTTCACATTTTATGCTAGTCTGGATTTGACTCTTCTCAGTGCTAATATGTTTATGCCTTACTAGTTCCAAAAAGAACAAAGACGGGATGCCAAGAGATTGCTTTATAAAAATCTTACAATTAAAGCAGGATGGTCCTGTCCATCTGCCCCATGGGATCTAAGCCCCCTTTCAATTGGAGGTGGAGTGGGCATCACCATCCCAGAATCCTCAGGATTGGAGAATGAATGATGGACTAGAGTGGACTTACTGTTATTCCATTATAGACTTATTGTGATTCTAGCAATGGATGAACTTTTATCACCGATGTGGAAGCAGTGGCCACCGGAGGTTCTGAGGGGAGGGAGAGGGAAAAACAGGTGTAATATGGGGGCATTTTTGGGACTTGGGAATTGTTCTGAGTGACATTGCAATGGCAGATACAGGCCATTATATATCTTGTCATAACTTACAAAATTGTGTGGGAGAGAGTGTAAACTACAATGTAAACTATAATCCATGCTTAGTGGCAATGCTCCAAAATGTGCTCATCAATTATAACAAACGTACCACACTAATGAGGGATGTCGTTAATGTGGGAAAATGGGGAAGGGGGAGGGAGTGGGGCATATGGGAATGAAGCCCCTATATTTTCTATGTAACATTTATGTAATCTAAGTATCTTAAAAAACAAACAAACAAACAAAAAAAAACCCTTATGGTTCTCTTTAAAAGGTGCTATTTTGGGCCCTGACCCACAGGTGGCCTCGTGCCGGGTCTGGTGCCAGGGGAAGAAACAGTTTGAAACAGGTAGCGTCAGTGTGGACGTGAGCAGGTGGGTCGTGTGGACGTGAGGAGGAGCAGAAGTTTCTCCCTCCCCCCGGCAGTCTCTGAAGTTTGGTTTCTTTTCATCCATTTTTGAAAAAAGCATTCTTTCAGGGCACCAGTGCTTTCCTGTTTGCCAAGTTCAGTGGCCTCTTCTCAATCTTTGCACCGTTTGTGTTTTCTCAACTTTTTTTCTGCCTCATGGCTTACTTAGAAAATGGGAATATTTGTATGTCACACTGGGGTAAACAGACAGGGCTGCTTGAAACTGAGGTGACCAGCGCGGGGTCTCTGGCTCCCCAGAGGGCGGGGTCTCTGGCTCCCCAGAGGGCGGGGGGGGAGCTCTGCCCCATCTGCCCACTCAGCAGCACTGGGCCAAGAGGGCCACCATCTTGAAATGGTTCTGTCACTGGTCTGAGGACCTGTCCCACGCAGTCACGACCCCTCCAACCTTGTATAGTTATTACGTCCTGCTGTCACTGTGGGAGCAGCTCAAGAAGGAAACTTAGGTAGAGATTTATATCCTCAGGCCCAGAAGTGCCTGGCGCATGGGAAGAGCTCAGTGATACCCTTTCAAATGAATGTTGAGTGGATTTAGGTTATTCCCCCCACCCCCAGCTGTCCCCTCCAACATGCGAAAGTACACAATCCCATCTCACATCACACTTCTCCTGTCGCTCCAACAACCCATGTCCTGTCGGGAAATTCTTAGAGATGCGGGAAACCAAGGGGAACAATGTAGTTTTGTCCTCATAATAGAAGTGTTTGTCTTTCAAGGTCTGATCAGATCATTTTGTCTTCTTAGTTTCTTCTAATAAACTACACCCATCCATTAGCATCAGATATTGCCATTTCAACATCCTTCAAACACAAGATAGCCTAAGTCTAACAATACCTCAGTCACAAAAATTAAAACATCGAGCTAAGTAGGAATGCTGGATGCTACTGGTCAGTGAATTGTTTGTTACCAAGACACCCTCCAAAAAAGAAGCAGAAGTGAGGAGAATGTCAGCTTAGCACTGCTGCCAGCAGGCCTCCTCTTCAAAAAGTCAGGCAGCCTCACAAGCTGGTCACTCCCAACAGCTCTCCGCAATTCCTTTCACTCTCTGCTAAGCCCTCCTCTTCCCTCCTAACCCTTTCCATCCCCGGGCCTCTGGCTGTGCTCTCGCAGGCTCACTTCCTACTTCTCTGCTTCTTATTAGTGCCCTTGGCTGTCTCCTTTATTAGCCTCCTAGTATAGGCTTTTCCAGGAGGCCCCCCCGCAGCCCCTCCCCTCCTCAGCCCCCTCTGGTGGAGGGGCTTCACCCTTCCTGTGGCTCCCGCGACTGCCTTCATCTGGGCCGTGTCCGTGGACCTGCCCTGTATCCCGAGCCCTGTAACAGCGTCACTGCCCTCCGAGTCACCCAGGCTAGAAGCTGCAGGCTCTCCTCTGACTCCCTGTATCTCAGCTCCCACGTGCATTTGGTTGCCAAATCATCTCTACCAGGTTGGTCTAACCCACCCCATCCCTTCTGGCGTTACCACCCACCCACGGAGCCCAGGGCAGTCTCAAGAAAATATAGTTTGGAATTGGCTCACCTCAGATGTGTGGCAAAACCTCCAAATGGGGTAGCATGGGCGAAGGGTGCCATGAAGTTTGAAAGAACAAAATTAATCATGTAATACCATTTTATATTTAGAAAATGAAAAAGAAGCTCTTTTTTACAATTTAGGGAGTAAAGCTCAATAAAATATTCTTGAGCTATGCAAATGATAGATTTTTTTCTTTTGTCTAGCAGTGACTTATGATATTGATCCCCACACAAAGTGACATTTGCTAAGCGCTTACTCTATACCAGGCACCAAGTGCTTTCTGTATATTATTCCATGTAATGAAATGACCTTAAAAGGTGGATAGTATTGTTATTATCCCTATTTTGTAGAAAAAGATGCTGAGGCGTAGAGAGGCCCAGTGTCAGAAATCTAGTAAGTGGGATTGAAACTCGGAAAGTCTACCTCTAGAGCCATCTACTCCAGCCAGAAGAAGCGTGTTTCTTATATTTTCTAAGAGGGGGCGTGTGTTCAATGGGCCTCGGAAAACCTGGCCTTCAGGAAGAGTCCAGGCTCTTTGGCGCGTGCCCCACGCATCACCAGCTGGGGCCTCGCCATCTGCCTTTGCGTGCCCTGTGGCCTCAGGAGCTAGTCCCGAGGTGGCCATTTCGTCACCTCTGTCACTTGCGTGTGCTGTGGCTCTGGAATGCCCTCTTCCCCGTCGGCACATGTACCACTTCTTTCATCTTTAAAGAGTCTCCTCAGAGCTCTTTCCTCCAGGAAGCTTGATCCTTTGCCCAAGTTGAACTCACTCTCCAGGTCCTGCTCCGTCGCCTATCCTAGGGCCTCAGGGCAAAGCGAAAGCCCGCGGAGGTCTTGCCTTATTACCTGGATATGCTGGTTTTTCTTCCCAGCTAGACCAGAAGCTCCTTGAGACAAGATCTGCCTGTTGAGGCCTTAAACACTTTCATTCCTCAGTGCCACACATGGTGTGAAAATCCGGAGTTACGTGTTGCCCGCATTGAGACTCAAGCAATCAAAAAACCCATAGCTGTGGCTTTGGCTCTCAATTTTTGTGGGTTGTCCGGTCCAGAGTTCCCCATCCCTGGAACAGAGGCCAGGAATCTAGCCTGGATAATTAAGAAATCCTTTGACTTCCCTCTTCTCACTGTGCCTGGATGAGGTTCTCTTTTCAGAGCTTTGCTTTTTTCCTCCTTGCAGCAGTGGTTTTGTTAAGCAAATAGGAAGTTGCACTAGGAGCTTTCATCCAGGTGCTAACAGTAGCAGTGGCCAGGAGGGGATAAGGGAACTGGATTGTGTTGGCAGGGAGGAGAGGCAGATCCAGAGGCCTTGGCTCTCTGGGCGTTCCCTGTGGCTGAGTCACTGGGCAGTGGGGAAGGGGGAAGCTGGGGAGGATGGGGGAGGGGCAGAGCTAGGGCACTCTTGTTTTTATTTGTTTGCCCTGAGATGGTGACGGTAGTAATAGGTGAATCAGCAGGGGAAGGCAAAAGTGATTTCAGTCATGAAATCAGAAGAAAAAGTCAGAATCTTGTTTTTTCTTGCAGAAACTAAGTGCTTTGCGGTTGTCCCGCGTGCCTGCACAGTTCCATCCTTCTCTCCCAGTTACACACGCAAAGCACCCATGTCTGCCCCCTGCCCCTCCAGGTGCCAGCAGACGTTGAGAAATGCCAGGACCGGATGGAATGCTTCAATGCTGACCTGAAGGCCGACATGGAGAGGTGGCAGAACAACAAGAGGCAGGACTTCCGCCAGCTGCTCATGGGGATGGCTGACAAGAACATCCACTATTATGAGAAGGTAACGTGGTGCACAGCAGGCCCACAGTCCTCTCACTGAGGAAGCATCTCCAAGGCCAGAGCTCTGCCTGAGGGACGCCTGGAATCCACAGGCGGGATCCCGCCAGTGCCGGCTGCCTGCCTCTGTCCCTTCCGGCTTGGCTCCCCCAACTTTGCCCAGCTGTGCCAGGTGCAGAGCTGAGCTTAGAAGCAGAGGCCTCACCCTGTGGGTCCTCACGAGAGGTTCCCTAGTGCGTGATGCCGATGGAGCGGCTCTTTTACCGTCCACACTTGCAGTCATTCCTTTGGCACAGGGATGCCGCCATTTAATGGAGGCTTTGGGGTTACTTGCAGCTGTCTTGGGCTCTATGTCCCTGGACTCCCAGCTTCCATCTTGCCATGGACTCCTGTGGTTGTCTGGTGGAGCCTATAGACCCCCCATCAGCACACTGTTTTTAAATACCTAAAACAAAGGCATGTAGGTTGCCAAGGAAAGCAACTGCATTGAGAACCGTTTTATTCGTGGATCCCTGTGATCTGTGGAGATGGGGGTCATGGAAGAACACCAGTTTGGGGATCATGGGCTCTGCCGCCTACTGGCTGGTATTGGGCAAGTTGTTGAACCTCTCTAGGGCTCATGCCCCCGTCTCTGAAACGTGTGTGTTCTGTGTGTAATTAATAACAGTAGCACTTTGTAGAGTTGTAAGGACTGGTGATAATGAATGGAAAATACCTAACAATGTTTGGGACATTGTGAAAATCAATAAATACTGGGTTCCTTCCTCCCTCCATTCTCCCTTTTGGAAGATCTAGGAGTGGCAGAAACAAACAAGTCTGAGGATGGTGAAGAGGAGCAGGTTTTCCAGCCCCTCTGAGCCAGGTGACTGGTCCATTGCAATCACGATTGACACCCTAGGCCAGCACCACCCACACCCCTTCCTTGTCACCATTCGTGCTGCACGTCCACAAGGGCCTCCTCCAGGGCTGGTGGCCTGGTCTCCCTTCTGCTTTATTGTTGTTGTTGTTATTATTATTATTATTTTTAGGAGGTACCGGGGAGCGAATCCGGGATCTCGTATATGTGAAGCAGGTGCTCATCCACTGAGCTACACCCGCTCCTTCTCTTCTGCTCTTTGAAGGGAATTTCTTCCAGTGCATACATTTCCACTAGCTGGATATGAGTGTCCTGGATGAACGTGAGTGCACTGAAGCCTTGTACAGATCCTGCTTTCGTGGAGATGGGGCAATGCATTCAAAACAAACACCAGGCACCTGCCCTGTTGATCATACTTATTATGGACAGTCCGTGTAGGTGTCTTTAGACAAAGGTGACCCAGCAGGATGGCAGTGACAGCGTAGATCAGAATGAAGCTGACCTCGAAATCTGAAACTCGGTGCTGATATGATATGTGTGTGTTGTCGTTTCAGTGCCTCATGGCATGGGAGTCGATTATTCCATTGCTTCAGGAGAAACAAGAGGCCAAATAAGTTCCTTCTTGGAACAGAGACTCTTCTACCAACCCAGGGCATGGTACCCTGTATCGAACTGTCCCTGCAGTGCCAGAGAGGTATGGTGCTGGGAAAACCACCACAGAAACATCTCTCCTTCATGTGTTTCTTTCCCGTCCCCCTTCCTTCGTCCCACGGTTGTTTTCTATTACTATTTATTCCTTGGTGGAGTCTGTGAGGTTATCTATAATCATCTCTCAGCAAAAGAAGCATACCTCTGTGTTGTGAAGGGAACACTAAGAAGATTTGGAGCTGTGGGTAAAGACAACCCTCAGCTGGCATTCTGACATCTCGTTCCAGTTTCCTCTTTGAGGACAGCTGAGTTGCCTGTTGTAGGAGAGAAACCAGGGCCTATTTGTCAAGGACGGGAGAGAGGCATGAATGGAAAGCAGCTCTTGCCCCCTGTGGATACACGAGATGGCTCTGGAATTGTCCTCTGTGGGCACTGACTTGTCTCAGCCTTGAAGGAATTGTTTGTACCTCCGTGGAAAACCCTGACTGTGCGGTGGCCTGTAGCTGTGAGTGCGGCCTGCTGCCAGCTTGTGATGAGTGACACCTGTTTGTTGTTTTCTGGTCCACGTAGGGCCATTTAAATCTGCCCAGCGTCTCCGTGCAGCTACCCTTGAGCAAGCCGGCCGCGTCCTTATCCTGATGCGACGCGTCGGGAAGCTGAGGGGAACGCTCTCTGAACTTTTCTCTGACGCTGGAATGCACAATAGATCGGAAACTGTGTTTGTGTAAAATGAAAAAAAGGTGCATTTTTCTCTGTCCCATCCTTAAATGGTTTTCTTTTGCTTGTTAAATGTCATCAGAGAAGGGATTAGACGTGCGGGAGTATCAGTCATCTCGAAGTCGGTCGTTCCCCTTGTGAGCTCCACAGCTTACTAAGCCCCACCTCCAGTGTCTGCTTCGTGCAGTTTGCCTTTACCTCACCAAAAAGACCTAGTTTAGTGTTTTCTACCATGTCCTCGGAATGTTTGGACAACCTTTTGGTGAGAGGCTGGGATGTCTTATTGTTATGAATTTGTAAACTAAATGTGAATGTTCCACATGAAGTGCTTTAACCCGTATTGTTCCTTGGTCAGGAAGAAAAGTCAGTCTCTGGACGGGCCTCTAAGGTGACAAGTGTGGCAGTGAACTCTTTGCTTCTAGTTAGGCTAAAATCTCCAGATTGCCTCAATTTGCAGTCAGATTCCCTGGGGACTTCTGGCTGCATATAAAGCTTTCATTTCAAACAGTTACAAGGTTTGTTTTTCAAAATCAACACAAAACAAATAAGCAAAAATAATCTATCTTCCAACTCTCTTTTTTTCCTCCTGAAATGAAGCTAGGTATATTATGTTTGTGTTGTTTCATCTATGAAAGAATATTTCATCCCCATGAAATGATAAATCTGAGCCTCAAATAAGCGGTAGTTTCTTTTTTTCTTTTTTCTTTTTGGTTTGTTTTTTCAGTGAAACAGCTGTGCTAAGGCACTGCTTCATACACCAGTTAACATGTAAATTCCGGCCGGCACGGAGCCTGTTGACGTTACTTCATTCCCCTTCTTCCTGCAGAGTTGACCTTGTGTCAGCCGCTGTTGAGGACAGCAGGCGGATGGCACCAAACAGCTGGTTCCGCTTCATCATGTTTGAAAAAGTCACAATTTGAATGGTAACTTTTACATCTCCTGTTACTTGCCTGTACTGTTGGCCCCATCTATGCCATCCTAAAATCCTTCGATGTGAATTTTCATCTTGGTACAATTAGAAATGGTTCGGAGCAGTGGAAGGGTGAGAACAATCCACCCACCCTGAGTGGTGGTCCATTTCATTCTACCTCTGAGCCCAGCGAGGTGTGGCTATGGGTGTCTGGGTCCACCTGACGGGGAGCCCAGTAGAATTGGTGTCTAGTCTACTGATGTTTGGTGGAGGACGCCAGGCTGACCCAGCAGCGGGTTCCCATCTTTGGGAATGCGTGAAGCCTTGCCCTGTGGAATGTGTGCTTTACCAGTTGCCCAGTATAATGAATGGGTGGAAAGAACTGCAGCAAGAGTTATAGCAAAACTAGAATTTGCCAGTTGCAGAAGCCCAGAAACCTTCCTACGTAATGACTGGTTGGAAAATCATCAGCTTCCTTACTGGAAGGAGATGTGGGGAAGGAGGTGGGTTGCACGGTCCTACCCCCTCATTATTTGCCCTGGGGAACAGAAGAGTGACTGAAGGAATGCCAGCATCTGGATTCTCTCTCTCTCCCTGTTTGGGTCCCTCTGTGCTGTTCCTGGGCTTCAGGACACCAGAAAGGGCTGATACAAGGCAAACTTCCTGTCCTCCAGGCATGCCGTTGACAGCAGAGCTGGGAAAACTAGGGTACTCTAGTGACTTTGGAGAAATGGTCTCTCCAGAGAAGGGACACTGGCCCCTTTCTTCAGGCTGGTGCCTGATGAGGTGAGGAGGCTGACCCGGAAGGAAGGGGACAGTAGACAGTGATGGAGGCTCTCCAGTGCTTCCCACTGGAGCATTTGCCTTCTAGCTTGATTGGCATGAAGATGATTACCAGCCAAAGGCCGCATCACCCCATCCTTCCTGGCTCCACTAAGTTGTGGTCCTGACATCACTGACTCCTCTCTTATTTATTTTCCAGGAGATTTTTGCTCAAGGGTGCGCCTTACCTCAGGCAGACAGCTGAGTGTGTCGCATTGCAAGGGAATGGAAGGGGTCATTGTTTGTGGTGACTGCCTGCCAGCCTGGGGAAGGCAAAGGTTTCATTCACCCAGGTTAAACATCCAGGTTAAGCAGACTTTAGCAATGCAAATGATGTCTAAGAGAGCAGTTGGGATTTGTAGCAAGAAGGACACTGCTCTTCCTTAAGGCAGTGGATCTATAAGATTCTAGGCTACTCTGGCCACGGCAAGGAGCCACTGCTCCTAAATAAGGGGGGAACATACTATACAGCCAGGACTGGGGTTGGGTTTTATCCTTTAATAAGGCATTAATAATCCTTCCTGGTGAGCCTAGAGAAGTGTGACTGTGGAAGCATTTGGCTCGCTATTTACCGTGCTCCCCACTGACTGCGCTAGACACCTTTCTTTAGCTGAAATAACAAAAAGCCACATGTCTCTGGGGTCATGGTGAATGTAAGACAAGTCTGTTTTCATGCCAAATTTCACCCCCACCCAGAGTGTTCTAGATGTTGTCGAACTAAACATGCCCCAGTGTTTTCTCAGGTGCCACTCCACAGGAGATGAAATAACTGCACACCTGCTGTTCATTCCTTGTGAGGGTGCCTTTTGTGATGGAACAACAGGAAGTTCTGCTTTAGAGGAGGCCCCGATGGCCAAGGATCTATCTTGAGAAGGGACCGGCCCAAGAAACACCCAGAGCTTGTGTGACTGGGTCCCGCTGTTGATAGCACTGACATCCCCAGCGCCTGGCTCCCTTCTCCAATCTGCTGCTGTTCAGTGGATTGCAGAATTGAGCGCCCGATCCTGAGCTGGGGAGAGGAGGGAAAGGGAGGTCAAGGACCACCTCCAAGGTTTTCTGTTGGCCCCATCTCTTTGGGGCTTGGGATGAGGTAGGCCCAGCTCGATGGGGTTGCTGGCTTTCCTAAAGGGTGCCTCCTCTCAGAGGATGGGCTGCCTCTGGTTAGGGCAGGGCACACCTATTCCAAACCCCATCTTCCCAGACACCTACTTTAAGGGCCTGGGGAAACTGGGCAATCTAATTCGATGGCTGGGTAAAACTGCTTTGGCCGCCCTCGTTTACAAAACTTTGTTGGGAATTTGGGTTTGCATTCTCACTTTCAAAAGTCCTCAAGATGGCAAGAGATTGGACATGCCCTCTCACTTGTGTTTTCTCTACTCAGATGGCAGGTGGCATTTACTGGTAAATTTGAAGGAAGTGTCATCCTCTGGGCAAACTTATGATTGAGCTGGGTTGTTAGAGTTGTTCTCCTCTTCCTCGTGGTTTTGTAATTCAGTGAATAAAGGAATCTGACTTCTCATCAACCCATCCGATAGGCTGTCACCTTTTTATTTTAAGGATGTCTGGTCTCTGCATGATTGCACGGATCAGAACTTGTGCAGGGGCCATCTGCATTAGAGCAAGGTGTGGGGGGGCCTTTATTACAGGGTATTTGTTCTTTCTTAAGCGTATGTGTTTGAAATGCATTCTGGGTATGCCTGTCTAACCCTTTCTATGTGGCAGAAGAAATATGTAATCCCATGTAGTTTTTACTACAATAGATAGCCTGTAAATAAATGCTTTGAAAAAAGAACTTTAACAAATCAGTAAGGTATTTGTCTTGGATATAAACATTCTGTGTATTTAGTACTTGAAAACCAACAAACCCAGAATTTTTTTAATGCCAGACTGTTAAAAGCCTAACTCAAGTTTTTGAGAATTTGTCAACACCTACTAATATGCCTTATTCATCAACTAGTATTTTTTAAATTCTGGGTAGAAAGAGTTTTAGAAATATAATCAGTTGTTCAGCTTAAACACTAAAGATATAACATAGCTAGTCCTCAGCCCTCTTAAAGAAACATGCAAAAAAGTGAGGTTCGTAACTAGGACTGCCTTTTGAGGGGAGAAAGCTAAGCCTTGCTATTGCCAAATGATATTTTTGATAATGTGAGGAAACACAGGGACCACAAAACCTTTTTTGTTTTCAAGCGTGAAAGATTAATTTCGTGCCTTTTGGCACACTTTTGATTGTAGAGGCTTTGGTATCAGCACTGACAAATCATATAGATACAGAGAAATCTATAGATTCTGATAGTGTTAAAGGTATATACCCCAGTTCTGCAGAGCACCATATTTCAGATTGAAATGCTCCACAGGATGAAATGCCAAAAACCTAAAACGTTTTATGTGGGCTCACATAATTCAGCAGAGCTTCTACTACTAAAACCAGTGATGAGCTGAATCACATACACACCTCTTCTAGCACCACTACCCTCTCTGCAGGTGATTCTGGGCTCTGCGTCAGCTGAGTCGGAGCAGCTAACACCTGTCAGCACCCCCACCTGACAGCCTTGCTCGCAGCCTCAGACCAACCCTTCAGGTGCCAAAGGATACAAAGGAGGAGGGAGGAAAGGAGACTCTTTTCCTTAGCAGGGACGTGAGGAGAGAAGAAAGTAGATTGCATATAAAAATATGAGCCAATATGGTAAAGCAATGCCTGTGTTACTGTCAGCTGGGCTTTCATCAGATACCAAACCAGCTTCTCAACAGTCATTCCCTTCACTTGGACGCACCTGAGGCTGTGGTCTTGTCCAGTGGCTGCACCGGCCATCATACTTCTGGGTGCCTCTTGCCTCGGTCTCTGTGAGTTGGGAATGCATTGAGAGATGATGTACATCTGATATATTCCCATGAAAAAACTGCCAGCACACTTTCTAACTTGTCTTTTAACCGCCCAAGAAGAGAGAAAAAAAATCTTTTGCTTAGGTCATGTCCAAATTTTGGACTGTGTTTCTTATTTTTAAAGATCATTCTTTACATTTAAAAGTTCAAGAAAAACATTGAAGTGTTAATAAAGTATTCTGTGTAAATGTGTGATTTTCTATCCATGCTGCCATTAAGCCAAAATAAAAACTGTGAAAAAAAAAGTGCTTGAGAGTGTCGATGAGAAAGAGGTTTATTTACAGACTGAAGTCTTTGTTTCATGAAGCTACCAAATTTTAAAAAGAATGTCACCTTTTTTCCTTTGTTATGAAACCCAGAGACTGTTAAAAAAAAAAAAAAAGTTTCCTGTTGAATTTTTGATGCTGGCACGAGGTTTTTGTCCACCTTTTTTCATACATCTATGTATAAAAATATTCTGTTGTTTACTATGGGATTAGTATATACTTGGAGGTTAAAAAAAAGGATTTGTATTGCTTGATAAACTATTAGCTTGTAAATTTAAAGAAGTTTATTTACCTCAATTAACTTAAAGTAATGGACCAATAAACCTATAAAAGATGCTTTCTTTACCCTGAGCCATGTTCTCGTTTGTACCTCTGTAAGACAAGGAAATGTGTGTACCTTTCTTCTGTTTTCTTACTTTCTCTAAAGGGCAAAAAGTTTGTAAGAATCAGGATGTACAGAGCAATAGGAAAAACTACTTTTGAGCTCTTTTGCGTCTTCCTCACTTTTTGATAGACCTGTCTTAGTCTCCCGGGGCTACTGCACCGAAGCACCACAAACTAGGCGACTTAGGGCAACAAATGCGTGACCTCCGTCCTGGAGGCTACAAGTCCGAGATCCAGCTGTCGGCAGGGCCACGCTCCCTCGGAAACCCACGGGGGGCAGTCCTCCCGCCTCTTCCTAGTCTCTGGTGGCTTCTCAGGCAGTCCTTGGCATTTCTCGGCTGCAGCTGCAGCTGCAGCACTTCCATCTCTGCCTCTGGCTTCACACGGCCTTCTTCCCCTGGGTGTCTGTCCAAACTTCCCTCTTCTTATAAGGACACCAGTCATGGGGTTAAGGGCCCGCCTGACTCCAGTATGCTCTTGTTCCTCTTAATTCCGCCTGCAACGACCCTATTTCCAAAGAGGTCACATGCTGAGGTACTGGGGGTTAGGAACTTCAGCATATGTTTTTGGAGGACACAGTTCAACCTGAAACAAGACCCTTCTCAATTTACCGTCTCCTATGCAAGTTGGCACTAACTTGGGGAGACGGAGGAACTCCCAAGTATCTGCATGTGATCATTGTGATTAGCAGGTGTGCACAAACAGCCCAGGCATGACGTGATTTCTTCCTACTCCATCCCATGGCAAAGCACAACATCATATTCTGAGTCCGGGCCAGTCATCCCCTGGTTGGTTTGTTTTTGGTTTTTGGCTACCATGATGTTTTTGAGGAAAAGAAGAAATGTCTGGTTCACCAGGGTGTAAGGTGTGCTGTGAGGTAGGTGCCTGAGCACTAGGTTAAGCCCAGCTGATGATGGTGATGCGCAGGACAGAGATTTAAATTGGCGCTGAACTTGCCTTACTGATAGTAAAATAAATCCATGGTCTTACAAAACGAGGCAGAGAGGTGAAAGACAAACATATGGGGGATCACATCTCGGCTTTTCCACTCACTAGCTATGTGGCTGTAGGCAAGTCACATCTCTCTGAACTTGGGTCTTGTGACCTTGGAGATGAAGACACACTACCCCATAGGGTTGCCAGGAGGACTAGCAGTAACTGTAGAAAGCAGCTGGGTGTCTGGTGGGCCTTCATTATACGATAGCCCTTATTTAAATACGGCCATCTTGCATATTAAGGGGATTCCCACAAAATTCCATATGTTAAAAAACCAATAAGGTTTTTTAAAAAGAGGGATAAACCTTTTTCCCCTTCCCTGTTTTTTAAGATGCTGATAGAGGTAGTAGCTGGAGGATTGGGGTTAAATGAAGTCCTGGGGAGTAGATAGGAAGAGATTGCAAAAGCCATGGCAAAAAGGGATGAAGAGGCAGAGGTGGAGGTGAGCAGCTGGCTTCAGGAGGTTTCTGTGGCGGGGAAGGAGTCGAAGGGGACTTGGAGAGTTCCAGCCTGGGAGCTGGGAGGTGAGGCCATTAGCAGAAATAAATCAGAGAGAAGAGCCAAAGGTGGCGTAGGCTTAGGTGGTGGGGGGGGAGAAGATGAGTTTGGATTTATGTTTCAGGAAACACAGAACTGTTGGCAAGACTTAGAAATAACGTGCTGGGAGCAGACTAAATTACTTGGGAAGAGAACCAAGGACAGGGCCTAGGGACCTCCAGAATTAAGGGTTCAGGGAGAGGAGGAGGAAGACTCACGAAGAATACTTAAAAATTCAGGCCCATAAGGTAGAACGGTGGTTCTCAAACTTGACAGCTTGATAAAACAGGTTGCTGCCCACCCCCTTGCCTCAGGGTTTGAGTTGCTGGGGGCCTGAGAATCTGCACTTCTAGCAAGTTCCCAGGTGATGCCCATGCTGCGGGCCCAGGGGCTGCAGCTGAGAACGTCTTTAAGAAGGATTGATGACCCGAGGAGAGTGGAAAGGCTCGAAACTGCTGCCCTGTGACAGGCGGGTTGAAATGGAGACAGTTCTGGTGCTTTGAGAGCCCAGCACAGGTTAGACACCACAAGTGTGTAGCAGGGTCAATGTGAGCAAATAAGGAAATGTTTCTAGATGTTAAGAGCAAACTCCTCAGGAACAGAAATGGAGAAAGCCAATGGTTGGATTCATTGAGGTTGGGGATGGGGTGGAAGGCAAGAAACACGAGGATATTGGTGGAAATTTGTCTGGAAGGGATAAGTGTGGCCTTGAACTCATCTTTCCCATCTACCTGCTCTGCCTGTGTCACCTGTCTCAGTGAGGGCTCTGTATTCCCAGTTGTCTGAACCCCAAATTTGAATCATTCTTGCCCCTATCTACCTCACTCCCTGCAGCTCTCTAAGTCCTGCTGACCTCTAGTTCCCAGATATTTCTCCATGCCCGTCTACCTCTCTCTGTCCTCATAGCCACTACCCAATGCCAAGCCACCATCATATTCGCCTGGTTATTGCAAGGCTTGCAGCTCGTCTACGTTCTGAAAGTCTTACTCCTTCCTCCACCAATCTATTCTCAGCTGCTGGAGTGCTCTAAGATGTCAAGCCAAGCAGTCAGTGTTCCTGCATAAAAACTTCCAACAGCCATCCCCATTTCTCTAAAGAGAAACCTGTTTTTTCTTTTGAAAGGCTCTACTTTAGGTTGTCCCTCCTTACCATAAGCTCCAGTGTCGGCTCTATTCTGTCATCTTTGATACCTCTCCCTCCCTCTCTCTCTTTGCTCCCTTCACATTGAATTCCTACATCCTGGGGTATTTTCACCCTTAGGACTTCCAGCATGTCCTTCTTTCTGCTTGGAATGTCCTCCAGCGTCTGGCCTGGAAACTCCTATTTAGTCATAGATGCTACTTCCTCTGGGAAGCCCTCCCTGCTCTCCCAAATCTGGGTTCTATGCTCCTTTAGCTTAGCATTTATTACAGGTGTCCTGGGTTGAATCATGCTCCCTCCCCAAAAGATATATTAACGTCCTAACCCGGGGACCTGGGAACGTGACCGTATTTGGAAGTAGGGTCACTGGCGATGGAGTCAGTTAAAATGAGTATGGTGGGCACGTAAATCCAATATGCCTGGGATCCTTATAAGAAGGGGAGAAGCAGACACAGGGGAGAAAACACCACGTGACTACGAAGGCAGCGCTTGAAGTGCTGCAGCCCCAAGCCAAGGAGCGCCAAGGAGCACAGGCAAACACCAGAAGCCAGAAGACGGAAGGAAGGAGCCTCCCCCACAGGTTTCACAGGAAGCACGGCCCTGCTGACACCTTGATTTTGGACTTCTTCTAGCTTGTGAGACAAGAAAACTTCTGTTTTCTTAAGCCATCAAGTTTGTGGTCCTTTGTTCCGGCAGTTGTAGGAAACAGCCAACAGGAGACATCGCTGCCTGCGCTTCCATCTGCTCCACCTGCTAGCAACCCACAGTTCAGGCAGAACAGGCAGGTCTGCTTCGCAGCACCTAGCATAGTGCTAGGACCTTAGTAGATGTGCCACAATGTTTTATTCATTCCCTGCTGGGAGATCAGAGATGCAAACTCTCAGACTTAAATGCATTCATTCTCTCGCTTTGTGGTTTACTCTAATGGCAAAGAAAAACCGGCACTGGACAATGTGTAACAGGTAAGGATGACTTTATTCAGAGGCTGCTGTAGGAGAGGAGAGAGAGTAGAACTCACCTCCGTGGAAATGAAGGACAGCCAGCTTTGTAGCTGGCAGTGGACTGGAGGGAAAACTCTAGAAGAGAGTAAGGGGGATGATCGCTGGGGTGGCTGAGGGATTCACTGAGTTTGTGATTAGGACCACTTGATGTGGATGATTTCCCTTTTGGTGATTAAGCTGTCTGGAGCCTGTAAGGGCTGGGAGAGGGAGGGAGGGATATGTGGAACTACCCTCTTAGGCCTCTCAGGTGCCTGGTAGCCAAAATGAGAGGTAGCCAAGGTGGAGGTCGGGGGTGAATTTGATATATTAGTTTGGGTCTGAAATTGTCTTTTTTCCCTTTTTATCTCCTACAGTCCAGCTGTTTTTCTCTGCAGTCCCACAGCTGCAAGATTGGCTTCCAGGTGGTCAGGTTGCAGGCAGGGGCACACGAGGAGTAAGGCTGGCGGCTTGGTCACGAACATAAGGCTGCCATGTCTGTCATAGAGCAAATCCAACCTGAGATAGAATGAGTCACACACTCATACTATGAATGCTGGGTTTATTAGGGTGTAGATTTGCTTTTTTATATGTAAGAAATTAGGCTATAAATATTAGTACCTCAAAATAAAATGGCTCTTAGCACTTGCCCCTCCCTTCACACCATCCCCTTTAGGAAGTACTGTTGACTGGAAGTATTCAATTTAATATTCCATTAAAGAAAGGTTTTGATATTTGCATCTTAAAACAAAACAAAACTACCCTGAGACCAAGGGTCTAATCTCTGAACACTCTTTCCTGAACTTTCACAGAATACTAGGCCCCAGAAAGGAAAGCGGAGTTTTTTTCAAGGTTTTATTTTAATTTTAAAAATATTGACTGATGTTCACGGATGGTGACGGTTCTTACCAAGCCTCCCTTCTACCTTCCTGGAGGCTGTTGGAAATGCTACATTTGCTTGAGTTCTTGGATGGAACTTCTAGCACCGCACCAGATGTCTAGTGAGCTATGCCTTGGCACCCTCCGGAAGGAAAGGGGCTGCTCTCTGCGGCTGGAGTCTGAAGTCCCTGGTAGCGCCAGGTATGGCTGACTGCAGAAACGAACTTCTGCCTAATGAGGGGTCTAAAAGCCAAGGGGGTTCTTCCATCACCAGGAAAGTGCTTTTCCCCACCCACCAGGGACCCCTAAGGCAGAGCAGGTCATTCTCAGGCTGCCTTTGGCAGGAACTCGGGTTTCTTGGGCAGTGGGAGGCTCTGGTCTTGGGTTCCCGGGCCCCTCTCTGTATATTCCAAGGGGCCTGGCCGTGGCTGCTATTTTCAGCTCCCGCAGGTCAGCACCTTCATTTCTCTGCGATGTCTCCAGATTCTGACCATCGGACTTGTTTATAGGCCACGATGCTGTAAGAATTTACAATACAGAGTTACAAGCAAATAGCTGGAATGGGGCAAAGGGCATGCCTTTTCCCCTGTACCCATGTCAGGGCCCTCTAGCCACCGCCTGACCACGACGGGCTGCGGGGCTGTATCCGTTTATGGCAAAACTGCCCTAGATGCCCCAGGGAACTTCTCCTCTCCCACTCCAGGGTCCTTCCAGCCCTGCAGTTTGGGACTTCTCCCTGTTTCCCATTTTTCTGTTATCTCTTTCCATCTCATTTCTGCCTGATGATGAATTTCCAGGTATATTTCAAGATCAGTATTTTAGCTTTTGCTAATCCCAGGCAGAATTAGTTGTTTTGCCTTCTGCCTTTCCAAAGTCCCCTTCGTCTCTTCCACAAATCATCATTATGTTGTTTTAAATTTTTTGTAGATTGATGGATGCATAGGAGTTAGGAGTTCTGGGTTGAAGTCTTGGATCTGTGTGACCTTTGGCATGTCCTTGAACCTCTGGGCCCTCTGTGTTCTCATTTGTTTGATGAGCTCTAGGAATCTCAGGTTCTAAACCAGAGCCCAGCATTTCTTGATTTCTCCTGGAGCTCCTGGATGGGATCTGAGCTTAAATCCAAGCCTTCTAAGAGAAAGTTTTCTAGAAACTTCCCAACACTAGAGTTTCCCACCTTCCATGAGCCCCCAGGGCTTTACAGGGTGGGGCACTTAAAATAAAAGAAAACTCGTATTATAAAACTGGGACAAGGAGAGCCAAGACTTGGAGGCAGCCAGCTCAGGGTCAGGTGAACTCCCTTTTGCAGCCCAGACTCCACAACTGACCTGGCCATGGACCACAAATAGCACAGCCTTGTGGTGATGGCCAGCCCGGATTCTCAGTCAGCCAACAGGTAGCTTTGGGATGCAGGTGGTCAGCAAAGCTGGCTGGTCGGTGCCACACCCTGCTGATGGTTAGGTATTCATTCATTCAGCAAATGCTTTTTGAGTACTAATTATATGCTAGGCTCTCTGCTAGACACAGAGGATACAATGGTGAGCCAATCGGGCTTGGTCTCTGGCCTCAGGGAGCCAAGTGTCCAGTAAACAAGCATATTAAATAGATCATTACCTAATAATCATCAGCTGTCAGGCCATGAAGGAAACATACAGGAAGCTTTGGGAGTATGTAATAGAAGGATCTAATTCAGATTGAGAAACATGAGGGAAATCCTCTGAGAAAATGATGTTTATGTTAAGATCACAATCATGGTTCAGAGAGAGGTGGGGGTGAGAAAGGGGGAAGAACATGGGCGACTGGGGCTGAAGCAAGGAGAGTGGCAGGGTGGGGGTAGTGGCAGGAAAAGGAGGCCAGAGGGGTCAGCAAGACCTGATTACATAGGACCTTGTGCTCCCGGGTAAGACGTTTGGGTTTTATCCCAGGAGCAATGAAAGCCCAGTGCGGAGTTTTGAGCAGATGACTTGCTCTGTTTTACACTTTAAGGAGCTCACTCTTGCCACCTGGTAGAGAAAGGATGGGAGTGGCAGCAGCGTGGATGTGGGAAGATCTGCTTCAGAGGCTAAAGCAGCCGTCTAGGTGGTTTGGCCCAGGGATGGTAGCAGTAAAGGTAAGAAGAAAAGGCAAACTGGAGGCATATTTTGGAGGTAGCCTCAATGAGGCCCCATGCCTTGGAGGTGGGGGAGGAAAAGTGGGGGGGCATTGATCACTCTCAGGTTTCTTCCATTTAATGAGCCTGGAAAGACTGGGGGTGGGAGGAGGAGAGCAGGTTTAGAAAGGTATCAATAATCTAATTTTTGAAATTTAAATGGTAATTGGATTTGGGGAGTACTTTAGATTGCTTAGAGGGAGAGAGAATGTAAAGGGAGAAGACAAACCAGAACAAGGAATCCCTACATTTGGAGATTTGTAGAGAAGCAGCAGTCAGGGAAGTAGGAGGTGAGATGTCATGAAAGCCAAGAGCCCAGGGTCCCAAGGAGTGACCAGCAGTGTCGGGGACCACTGAGAAATCCAATAAGATAAGGGCTGCCACGTGTCCAGTGGGTTCCACCATGCAGAGGTCATTGGTGACCTTAGCAGGAGCAGTTCTGGTGGAAGTGGCAGGGCCTTTGGGGCATGGGGGGAGATCAGACTGGAGTGGAAGGTGGGAGAGGTGGCACCCACTCAGTACACAGTGGCTTCTCTGAGAAGCAGTGTCATGTAGTGGAAAAGAGACTGCCTGGGTCCCACTCCTGACTCTTCCACATACTAGCTATGTAGCCTTCAGCAAGTTACCAAAACCTTTGAGTTTGTTTCCTCATCTGTAAAATGGGGATAATAATAGTAATTACTCCATAGGGTAGTTTGGAAAGATTAAATTGTTAAATATATAAAATACTTAAAGTATTTCCTGGCACACAGAACAAAATGTTTGCTCTTATTTTGGGTTTTTGTTTGTTTGTTTGTTTTAATGAAGACTAGGTCGGATGCAAATGCATGTTGGTTTGTAGATTTACTTTGGAGAAGGTAAGGTCCTTTTCTTCTGATGGCTTCTATTTCCACTCCGAAGCCCAAGGCATTAGCTGAGTGCATGTGTGTTGGGTGGGGGGAAGGTTGTGGATGGGCAAAGGCCACGGAATTATTTCTTCAGCTTCTCCCAGTTGCATGCAAAACAGGAGCAAGCAGCAGAGGGCAGTTTCTCACAGATATGTGAAATTTGCTCGCTTTGGTACCAGGGAAGTGGCAGGGCCACAGTGCCTTGGGCTTCGTAAACAAGCTCTTGGTGGCTCTAGCCAAAGGATCATTCCTGGCCTCAAGGAGGAGGATGCAGATTGACTCAGTCTAGCCTCCTGCCCACTGTGTGTGCTCTGCTCTGACATGCCTTCCTGGGTTTTATGTTGTTGGAATGCAGCTTTTCTTCCTGTGGTTAGAAAGCTCTACTAGTCTTACCTGTTCTCACTTAATGATTGATGGTACAGCCTTGGCCTCTTCTAGCTCTACGGATTTTCCAGGATCTCATTTATTTCGTGACTTCACAGAAGGTAAAGTTAATGGAAACACTCCCTTAATATCAGAGGTTCTCAGTTTTGGTAGCACGCTAAAATAACCTAGAGAGCTTTAAAAAAATTCCCATGCCCAGTTGAGTCAGAATCTCTGGGGATGGGATCCAGACATCAGTAACTCTGATCTCTCTCCAGGAGATTCCACTGGGCAGAGCATGCTCATTGTTTGCACATGTGTCTACAGCAGAGGGAAATAATTAGTAATTGCTTAAGCGCTTCAACCTCATAAACAATCAATTGCTTGCTTGATTGGTTCAAGATTCTGTTCAGCTTCTAAGCCCATTAAGACCTTGCACAGCTTAATTAAGAGTCCGTGCATGAAATGATTGAGTCTAAGGCATGTAACAGTGCATTGTGGGTGAGATGTCAAGGGCAGCACAGCTGCTTCAGGTGCCCTAAAGTCTCTTAACGAAGGCAAAGCCACATACTTAGCACACCCACCCAAAGCAGATGAAACTGTAGAAAGGAACTGAGTACTGTTTTCTAATTGCTTTAATTTGTCTGATTTTACTGTTAGCTAGTTTAGCACATTAACTATTAAGACTTGTTTTCTTTTGTTATTTTCTGTTTTTGTTTATTTAGGTTAAACAGAAAGCTTCATCCAAATGCCCATCAAATATGATTGGATCTTTCAAGTGGCAAAGCTGCTAATCCAGGGATTCTAAACCCTTTTTTGTTCCATGGACCCCTTTGCCAGTCAGGTGAAAACCACGGACCCCTTTCTAAGTCCACATTATACTGTGTATTGTTTAATAAATATATCACACTCACACCAACACGTCCCCACAAGAAGAATGCTGTTTTGAATTTCAATTCAAGCTCATGGAGTCTTTGTTAAGAACCCCTGTATCCATTACTCAACTTGGCCAAAAAGCTGGGACTCCCAAGGAGTCCACATCTGAGGCTAGCTCTAGCCCAGCCCAGCCCATTCAGCCAGACTTGGATGAAAACAGGAGCACAGGAAGGGGCCCAGGGGCTGGGCAGCTGGAGGACAGGCCTAGTCCAGCCCCATACCTTAGGAAAAACGAGAGCTGGGCCAAGAGGACACAAGTAGTAATGCCTGATGATTGCACACAGCTGTTTGATCTTCATATCGTCTTTTCCTCAGGGATGAAATAAAGCAGAGAACTGTCCCAGGAGGCTCACCCATCTATGCAGGCATGGACCTCTATCATGACGTGACGTGAGAATTCCAAAAAGGAATTCTCTGCCTCTTTCAAACTGCCTTCAAAGATTTCCTACCCTGCTGCCTATAGCACCGTTGGCTAACGTGTGGAGCTCTTGGCTGCTACTTGGCAGGTCCCCTTAAAATGCAAATCTGCATCAAATTCCTTGCACCTCATTGTGGATGTATTTATCATGTTCCATTCTCCTTTGGTAGGAGAATCTCACTTAGGGGGAAGGGGTAAAAGAATTGAAACACTCTAAAGCGGGGCTGTCCAACATGACAGCCACTAGCCATGTGTGGCTACTGAGCACTTGAAATGTGGCTAGTCCAAATTGAAATGTGCTGTAAATATAAAATGCATGCTCAATTTTGAAGGTTTAATACAAAAAAAGAATGTAAAATAGCTCATTGGTAATTAAAAAATGGATGACACATTGATATTTTGGGTATATTGGGTTAAATCCAATATGTTCTTAAAATTAATTTCACCTGTTACTTTAACTTTTTTTTTTTTAATGTGGCTGCTAGAAAATTTACAATCACATATATGGCTTGCCTTGTGGGCATCTCTCCATTTCATTGGCGACCTCTGCTAGGGTTCTCGCAATGGGAACAGAATGCCTCTCCTTGGCTTCTCCAGCCTTCCTCCTGCCTGCTTCCTCCCACACTGGAGTGCTTTTACTTTACAGATGAGATACATGAGGCCCAGAGAAGTTACACTGAGCACAGAGGTCTCCAAGTGCCATGCACAGAGAAGAAAGAGTCCTCGGAAGAGAGGCAGAATGACTATCATCTAAAGGATCCCACCAGGGCCTGAGTGGTTCCAGAGCATTTCCAATCTTGGCCTCTGATTACAAGGAAGTGTAAGAGACTACTATAAATAAACTGCCGTTACAAAACAGCCAGGAAGTGAGCTCCCTGGTTGGGGTCCTCTGTCACTTCTGATCTGGGGAAATTCCCACATTACCAGCTTGTTAGTTTGGGGGAACAGGATAACTTTTTGTTGGTGAGAAAGCCTACTTAGAACTCACTGCGTAAATGCTATAAGTAAACAATCTTTTCTGATGGTTGGCTGGAGATGGTCCAGTATTCCTTGACCCAAACACCAGCGCCCCCACCCAAGCAGCAGACACTGTCCCCATCTTACCCGATGGGAACAATGGCCAGGAAGGAGAGAAAGGAGGAGAGAGCAAAGCAGGTGCCGGCGAACTTTTCCATGGTGAGCTGATAGATCTCGTTATACACCGTGGATGTCACCACCCCAGTCAGAGTCAGGGACAGCTGCAGGATGACGAACACCTTTCCTGGGGAGGTGACAAAGGTTACCAAGAAGATGTGCTGTGGTCCCTTCCAAGTGCCCAATAGCTGATCTCTGGGGAACTGTTAGGGGACCCCTCCCCCTTCCCAGGTCCCCCTTTCAGTCTTCATGGCTCAATTCACTGGGAGTCCTGCCTCCATCCTGCCGGATCTTCCTGAGGCCGGTGGAGGATTTGGTCTACTGTCTTTCCTTGAAGGTGGCTTTTCCGTGGCTGACCTTGTGAGCTTTCCCACCCTCCTGTTTTGGCCCTCTCAGCCCCGGATGGAAACCAGTGTGTTCAAGGCTACTTCTGGAACTCTCTCGTGTGCCTTCTGAGGTCCAAACCCTGTGCCCGAGCTGCGCAGCTCTGAAACAGCCTGGAGAGAAGACCCCAGAGAGAGAGATCCCCTTCACTCACCGTAAGAGGACCCCTTTATGAGTTTGGACATTGCTGATCGGATGGTCGTGATGGGGATGAGGGCGAACAGCATGATGGCTCGAGCTGTAAAGGGATCACACAAGAAGCCTCCTCGCTGTAGCCCAGGCTCGGCCAAGGGGTAAATTAGAATAAGGCAAAAGCCTCACTTGAAGATCCCTCACCACAATCTCCAGGTGTCTGGAACTGGGAGAAGTAATTTCCCTGCTGGCAGATTAGTACCTTTCTGGGACGGACGCAGACTCCCAGAGCTCTGATGGAGCCGTTCATGCTGCATACCTAGCTGCCAGGGGGCAGGGCGCAGCCAACAGGCTGACAGATGCCCAAGGGAGTCTCCTTTGGCATTGTTAAGGGGCACCCAGGGAAGTGGAGCTGGTGCCACTGAAGTGACTTGAGGCAGCTCTTTTTTTTTTTTTCCTGGCTGGGAGGGAAATGCCTGTCCTTGTCATTCATGTACTCCTCTGGGAGAGAAGCCCCAAGAGTTTGGCCAACTGCACCCAGAAATATATCCCACTCCCATGGCAGCCCTCACACCCCTCCTGCTGTAAGTTCTATACCTATGGATTATACAGATGCTGTGTGTGTGTGAGAGAGAGAGAGAGAAAGGGAGGGAGGGAGGGGAGGTGGGAAGGGAGAAAGGACAAAAAGGGGGGTCCCATGCCTTTGCACATGGCTGGTCCCCTGGGCCATTCTGTCAGGTGTTCTTCTGAGGCTTGTGACCTGGCCAAGGCATAGCCTCTGGAGCTGTAATTCCTAATACGTTAGCCACTGCTCCTGTATGGCTATTTACATAAATTAAAGTGAAATGAAATTTAAAATTCCACTCTTGGGTTGTGCTAGCCACATTTCAAGTGCTCAGTAGCCCCAGGTGGCCACCAGCTACCGTACCAGATGGAACACATTGAACCTTTCTGTCCACATGAGTTTCAATCAGACAATGCTGCTCTAGAGCGCTCTGCTGGGGACTGTCTGCCTTGTGTCCTCAGAGGGAAACTTCACTCCGCTTCCTTGAGGGAATTTATTACGTTGGTGCAGAGGGTATTTGCTGAGAATTTTAATCCATTTTTTTAAAGGCCCTTGCTTGGCCCCCAAATGATTTTAATGAAAGGAACTTTTTTCCAGTGGGGCTACTTAAGGTTTTATCCCCTTAAAATCAGGGAGAAGAAACCCAACCCCATCTCCTCCTCCTAAGGCTGTGGAGAAGCCTCCAGTACTGACTCCAGGCACATGGGCGCCACAGCCTACCCGGCCCTTGGCCTACCAAAGCCACAGGCACCATTCTAGGAACATTTCAGTCAGCAGTGACAGATAAATTCAAGTGCACGTAACCCTGTCTCCCTTGCAAGGGTGAGACCTCCCAGGTAGCAGGTAGAGCCCCTGGTGCTGAGCCAGGACCCCGAGACCACCACCGCATCCCTGGTGTCGGCCCAGTGACACAGGCCTCCCCGGCAATGCCGGACTCACCGATGTAGAACATGTACGTCTCTTTCACAAAAGCCAAGAGGAGGGCTCCGGACCCGAAGGAGACCATCCCAATCATGATCATGGTGGTGTCCCGGAAGCAGCGGGAGAAGACCAGGACGCCCAGGAAGCTTGTGATGAAGACGGTGTACCCGGCAGCCATCCCGTAGCCCACCTGCACTTGGTTCCAACTGAGAGGCTTCCTCAGCACAAAAAGTGGTGTCACGTCCACCGTGCCCACCACTGCCAGGTCATACACGATGGCACCCAAAAAGAGCAGGGCCATGATAGTTCTGGGGGGCTTTGCCTTCCCACCAGGCAGAGCATGACCCACCACACTCTTCTGCTCCAGCTGGTCAGGATCCAGAAAGCGATAGGTGCCAACCACCCCAGACAGCGGGTCCGCGGTGGGGGACGCCTTGCCCGGCTTGGCCCCGGACTCCGGGACCCTCAGCACCAGGAGGCTGTAGAGGAGGGCGAAGGCCGCGCAGCTCACGCCGCAGGCCGCCAGCACCAGGCCCTCCCTGGAGCGGCCCGCGAGCGGCTTGAAGAGATGCCCTGATGCCATGCTCCCGCAGAAGCCGGACAAGCCCAGGATCAGGTCAAGAACGATGAGGCGCACCGAGCGGCGGCCCTGCGAGGAACCCAGGGACCCCAGGGCCATGACCCCGGACCAGAAGGCCGAGAAGCCGCCGCACAGCCCGTTGAGCGCGGCCGCCGCGTACAGCACCTCCACGGGCCAGTCCAGCAGCACCTTGAGCAGCAGCCCGAGGCGGGAGAGCAGGAAGCCCAGCAGCGACACGCAGATGGGGATCTTGCGGTGATAGCGGTCGCCGAGCCAGCCCAGCCAGTAGGCGGTGAGCAGGGGCGTCAGGCCCACCACGAGGTTGTAGACGATGTAGAAGTTGGAGATGGCCTTCTGCTGTTGGTCCTCGAGGGTCCCCAGGGGCGTCGGGAGGGCGCTGTGGTTGGAGGAGCCCCCGGCGGCGTAGGACGCTTTCACCACCAGGAGCAGCCCCGCGTCGTAGAGCGAGGCGGCCACCTGGGCCGAGGCCACCACGGGCTCGATCCAGGTCCTCACCTGGAGGCGGGCCAGGTGGCCCCTCCACGGGCAGGAGGCCTCGGGGTCCATGCGGCCCCCCTGACAGGGCGATGGAGGAGCTGGCCCGAGGCAGCGGCCGGGAGATGCCAAAATCGGTGGCGACCACGAGCCGGGGTTGAGCCGGAGACGGCGTGAGCGTGCGGTGAGTCCAGGTGCGCGCGAGAGAGGGGCGAGCGGCGCCGGGGCGCGAGGCGCTCGCGACAGCAGCCAGCCAGGCGGCCGAGTGACCTCCCGGGCCGCCGCCGCTCTCCCCAGGCCAGAGGCGGCCGCACTCCGCCCCCGCCCCCGCCCGCGACGGCCTGGCGAGCGCCCAGGGCAGCGGGGCGCGCGGGAGCGCACGGCGAGGCGAGGCGAGGCTCCCGGCGCCCACACCCGCTGGCCGCCGCGTCACGCTGCCCTGGCGAGCGCGGCAGCCTGACGAGGGCCGGAGTTCCCCGCGGGGCGCTGTGTGTGTGGGGGGGAGTGTCGTCCCCCTACCTGCTACAGCAGGGGCTGAGACCTAGTGTAGAGGAAGCCCTCGGGACAGGCCCGGGGAGCGTTTCCAAACTGTACTGTCTTCCTTGGAAGGCAGGTTTGGGATGAGGGTGGGATGCCCAGGGTCCTGCCTGAGATAAATGCCGAGGTGTGAGGGTTTGAAATCAACAGGGACCCTGTGCTGTAGGGTGTCGGGGTGTCCAGACTTTGAGAGACGTAAAAACGCAGGAGCAGCCCTTCCCTCCAAGCCTAAAGGCCCTGGGAGAAGAGTGTGGCTTGATGCACCCACACCCGTGGGCCAAGGGAGAGAGGGGGTCCACTCGGCTGTCAGGGTCCCTCAGACAATACAGCTGGTCTCTGTCTGGCAGAGGTAGAGCCCCCTGGAAAGGACAGGATCACCAGGGACCCCCTCTCCTGAATACAGTCCCCAGAGTCCCTTTCTGCCCCTTTCTCACTGCCCTACTCCCCCTCATGGCTCACCACCCTGGGCAGGGCTGAGTCCTCCGTGCTCTCAGGCTGCCTTGCGTCA